>QFDV01003589.1:0-28547 GCA_003315845.1 Lactarius trivialis
GCCTGCAGTGTGCGCTTTGGGCTTTTTTAGTATAGAGGAGAAACAGAAACCGTCTATATCCGCATCACCGAATAGTGGCTTGGTGAGTGACGGGTCTGTGGCCATGCGTACGTTACATTCGAGCTCACACTAGATTTATTTGACCAAGATTATTGTATTTGCACTAAGTAGACCCCAGCTGCGACAACCAAAAGGTTGAGATATTGAAACAGAGGCGCTGACGAAGGAGTCAAGCTAGTCAAGTACTGAAGGGGTCAAGCAGAAGGAAGCGCCCAGCAAGAAAGGCGAGTGAAAGGCGTGGCGTGAGAGTTGAGTTCGTCCGGACCGGGATCCGACGCCAGGCTTGTTCTCTTTCTTGGCCGCGCGCCTGTCAGTGTCTGTGTTCAATCACATGTGCGTCCTCGTCATCGTTCCATTCATTTTATAAAACACATTCCTCCTTCACCGGTTCACCCTTTTATCTACGCCTAACCTCTTCTTTTGACACCCGATTGATTGCCTTGATCACTAACAGAGTTTTTGCCGACACACCCTTTCTTACAGTAATGACCAACCTATCATTCCGAAACTCTTTCCTCAAACTTCTTCCGACCTTCCTCTAACTTAAGCCGATCACCCCTTTATATTAGAAGAGGGTCTGCGCCCACTGTCGGTAAATCGAAGAGGAGTCGATGAATTTCCCCCATTTTGTTTCGGGAGCCTTCTCATGGGTTGTTTCAGACCTGGTGGATCACTGACTAAGACTAGACTCGCGGCTAGCCGTCGAATGTCAGGGACAAGCAGAACCGACACCTCTCTCGCCAAAAGGATTGTCGTCTCCGCCGACATTCTGTTCGCCTTCTTGGCCGACTCTTTTTACCTCCGCTTCACAACTCTGACGTCCTCGCTCTTTCGACCCTTCTGAGCTTGCTGACTGTTGTCGCCTTGCACGTCCTTGAGTGGCCTCTGTTCGAATCTACGCTTGTTCCCGTTTTGCGTTGTTGCCATATTCTTAGTTTCCATTCCTTGCCCATCGCATCTGTCTTCTTAGTTGTGTTGTGGAAAATATACCAGTTTTGGTGCTACGGAGCAACTCATACGCCGAAAGAAAACACGTGGAACCCGACGATGGGTAGTGTGTGCTTCCTCTTTCACAGCCAGGGCAGACATCCTACATGAGGCAAATTGCTCGTTTCGCAAAGGGAACGCTATTCAGATCGGCTTCGAGGAAAACTCTACGCCGACTTATGTACACATAATCGGTGCCAGAAAATTCCTTGGAACAACAATCTACATATCCATGGGCTCCCAATCGGGATGCGTGGATTGAGATGCAGTATTCGCCCCGCGTGGTGAAGGTGAAGGTGAACCCTTCGAGCCTCACATCTTCTCTTTCTTCATTCGTACTGAACCCGATGCTGCAGTATGGTACGTTGCTCCTCTTCCAATGGCTGTGAGCTTCCATTTGCATTCAGAGTTCGATTAAGACGTCGATTTCCGTGCATGCCGAACTCTTCACACCATCATTCCCCCAACACGACCGTGACGGTGCCCAGGACGTTGGGGGGACTTGCCTTCTCTTCTGTCACGTTCACACCCAAGGTGGTCGGAGATTATGCATCATGAGCTGACCGGCCTCGGCGCAAGTCGCGGCCCGGATGCACTCCCGATACGCTACAACTTATGTCGTTGGAGCAGCATTCACGACTGAACGCAACTGACGTGATGCTTCTGTACATCACACTTACCAGCTTCTGGAAGATCACGCTCGGAAGACGACGTGGCCAACCGAGGCATGACTGTGAATTCGTGCGCCAAGTCCGTACTGGGTGTCGAAAACGCATTCGACCTTGGTAGGGAATCTTGGGTATAAATAAGACACCTATCCCCACAACCTTGTTATCATCGTTCCCACCTCGACGCCTCTCTTCATAACCAGTTTATCCAATTGCTAACACCATGATGCTCATGAAAACCATCCTCGCGCTTTCTCTTGCTGCTTTTGCCCTTGCTGTTCCGATGACCCAGCCACGGGCAGACAGCTTGGGGGAGGATGTCGGTGCGTTCTGCTTCTAGCCAATACGCCCTTTACAAGCCTGATTGAGTTACCATAGATAATCTTCTCGGTACTCTCGGTGCTGCTCTCGACAACCTTGGTGGGAACTCACTTTAGTGATGGTATGGTTTACTTGGTGATACCGGATTTGACGTTGCTGATCTCCTAGAGCAGATTCGGAGGCACCGAACCAACGCGGTCGTGAATACGTGAGCCTCCTCCGCGGATATCTGGGACAGGCTTGATAACAACATCTGACAGAGTGCCCGTAGTGTGTCTTGTCTTCCGTACCAATCATTAGCAAAGCAACAGAATCGTACATGAGGTCGATAGGAATGTCAATAAATTCCGTCACTTTGTTCTGTGTCTTTGTCTTTGGTGTGAGAACAGGGCAAGATGGGACAACTCACGAGGAGGGAAGCACGCTGCCTCGTTCCTAGCCACATGGGCGAATTTTCGGTTGCATAAAACAGACGTCGGACGAGCATCGTGACCACCGTGGTGAGTGTCTGCAGGGCGGCAGACGCCGCAAGGACCTTGAGCTCAGATTAACGCGTGAATTGTGAACTGGAGTACGCGCGCGAGTGAGCCGCCGTTGGAACGAGCGGACCAGTTGAAAGGGTAGAGCGGGGTGGAGAACGCAATTGTGGTGCGGAGAACGAGGTGGAAATGTCGCGCAGGGAAACGGTGTGGTGTGTACGGTGGTAGAGTAAAATGAACTTTGAGAGTCACGGTGTTTCGCTGGATCGGTTAACCATGCAGAGGGTGGTGGTTATGACGCGGTCCCATCGACTCGCCTTCGAGGGCGGAAAAGCTTGCTCCTGTGTTCGTTCGGAGGACTGAACTTCAAGTTCGGTAAGGGGCAGCATGTTACATCGAGCTCCGATAGCATGAGGGTAAGCGAGCGTTTGGGACCTCTAGGACATTGATATTTCGCAAAGCGTTGAAAGGGTATCATGATGCTTGATAGAGGTTAGAGAAGGAACGAGGATGCATAGAAATCACATCATGTCCATTCTATGCTACAATTTTCCCATCATTGTCAAGGCCAGAGTCGCGCTGGTGAGTATCATGCAATCTTCCTGAAGGTTTGGCCAAGACGCCAGGTCGGAACAAAGAACCAAAAAGAAACATTTCGCAAGACATCCCGGGATCCCGGGCCGAGTCAAGCTTGGCGATGATGCCTGATGATGCTGAGGATGTCGGTGCATTATACCAACCCTACCTAACACAGTTACTAGCTACGTACTCCCTGCCGCGCTACATGGGGACTTACGGACAATTGCGCCAGCGACGTGTCCGGGCACGACAACCAGCCTTCAACTCAACCACATGTTCGACAAGACGACGAGTGTGCAACGGACGAACAGCTCGTCACGCACCAGAAATGATGAGGCCTTCCCGCCTGACTGTGCACCTGACGCGTGCAATCATTTCGTGCAACTCGGCGCAGGTCACGGCTCATCATTCCGTCGATACTGATCCACGGACAGGTCGACGGGAAGGAACACCGGAGCCGTGGTTTTTCTTGCAGTCCCTCGCTGCCAATACGTGCCAGCGTGTTGCGATTCGAGAAGAGTGGGTTATACTCCGAGCGGAGGCTAGGGGAAGCTGGGCCTGGTATTCCTTCCCACTCTATTTGCGGTGAGCATGCTCCTGATATATGCATTCAAGAGTACTGTATATGAGGCCTTCATACACCTCCCAGTGCCAATACGGCCACCTTCGCTCCCACGGTCACACCATTCTTAGGCAGTCTCGCTCACCGCGTCCTGGATTCCTTACTGGGTGTTGCGACCTTGACCCGGACACGTGGACTCCCCATCACCACCAAGAGTATGAGCAACAGCACCGCACAGAAACGATGGTAATTAATTTCCTGGGCCTCACTCTCACACTTGGTCGATCATCGATCAACTTCGACGACAATGTTCGGTCAGCCTCCTGGTGGGTCGAGTGGTAGCAATGCCAGAAGTCTGGGACCCGGGCATTTGGTTTAGAGAATCAAATCTGTTAAGGAAAGTCGTTGTATCTAAGGAGACGCAACTCTCCTGTCACGGCATCCTCGTCCACGCCAATTTTGTAATGTATGCTAAACAGCACCCACTACTAGTACTCTCACCATGACATGCTAGTAATCAAGTGAGAATTCTAGGGACATAGCCTACGAAGGGTTTTCTAAATTCTAAGGATGTCAAAATATCACAGTCAACTCTGATAGTTCCAGTTTCTGATTGATATCTCACAAAGTCCACGGGTGAACTGATCACCTGGGGCAGACATAGTGAATGCCCTGTCAGCCCTCATCACCACCACCCCTTCCCCCTTATCCTGTAGCCAGAATAAGCGCACCCTATTGCCCATAACAAGATATCCCTGGAGGTTTTCTTCTCGCTGAGGTAAATTTGCTGCTCGTTCCATATAAGCTTCCATTTGGTCCTCTGCCGTTACTTCAGAAAGATGATTTCGCTTGACTTCCACCACACAGACAATGTGATGGTCACGATCTATTCCTGGCTGTGGTGTCACCTTGACAACCACAAAGTCGGGAAACTGTTTAAATTTTCTACACCAGCTACCATACCTAAAGGTCAGAACTTGTCCAAGGGGTTGACAATAGCACTGAGTCACTAACCAAGATTTCTTGACTCATGATATGCTCCAGTAGAACCAATGGACACATTTGCTAGATCCTCATCGACTTCACCATCACTCAAAGGTCTACGAAGCAAGGCTTGAGGAATGAGCATGTATCGCCGTCTGGATGGGAATATTGATGTGAGGAGTGAGGACAGTGGCCCATAGAGATAATTCTCGTAGTGAACACCAGACTCCAGTGTCCTCAAAAGATGATAGAGGATCCAATCATCAATCTGGGAAATCAACTCCTTCATGCTCGGTGGTTGTTCGGGCTGTAGCCCATGAGGGAGTTGTGGAGGAGTGTCAAGAGTGGCCATTTGGAAACAAAGAAACGAAGAGAGAAACTAGTTCTCGATGTATGTCAAGATGTATGGACGATCCAAGGTACGATCGATTATAACAGTAACTGATGTCACGGTTTCTGTGTCACGCCAATGAACTTGAGGCGCACGCGACGCGACGGCGTCGCGTTGCGATTCTCTCTTTGTACCATTTACACCGACCACGATTATAGCATCTCCCAGTACGTCGACATTCTTCTTCTGCAGACCGCATGTTCGTTGACCTGATAGCTCCGACAAATACAGATACCATGTCTACCACTTTCCACAAGCCACCGCCAAGGCCGCCGCCACGCAACTATCGTCTCGGTGGTCTTCGTATAAATAACGACACTGCCGTCAAATGGGCGTCACGTCTGAAGAAGAGAGAACTACATCCAGTGATGGACAGTTATAGTATCAAGAAGGCCGTATTCGAGAAAGTAATACCCTCTCGTCTAGTCTTCAGACAAGTCGGAGAGGTCTCCGGTGTTCACTGGATGATCATCACGCAAAGCGCACCATTCAAGGGATATAAGGACATGGATCCGTCTTTGATTCCGCAGTTTGAGGCTGGCGAGAAGGAAGGAATTGCACAAAAATTGCTCGAAGATGCGGGTACGTCGAATCCTTATTAGTATTTGTTCGACATTTAAACACTCATCGGACATGTCAGGCATCGAGGAATATGAGTTCGTAACTATCGTCGATTAGCTTAATATATTTCCAGTCCAGCTAGTCTCGAACGTCGCGCTGGAAATGTCACGGTGAGGCACGTCTAGGGACGTGAACCACTGGCGGGGATCCTTTTTCTACCCGAAAGAAAGAGGCTTGTCGCGCACCTGGGCTCCTTCACGAGGGGATTGTTTATGCCAGTGTTCGGTTCGCCCTCGAAGACGTCTTAGCCAGCGCCGTGGCCCCAGATCCACTGTTCGTGCAACGCCTGCGCGAGTGCGTCAGAATCGACGACGAGCGTGCCGCGCGAGGTATTCATGAGCACCGCCTGCGTCTTCATCTTGCACGGTTGACGACGTGCCGCATCTCGTCGTCACTCAGCGCGAGTACGACCAGCATGTCGCTCTCCCGCTCCAGCCCGACGTGCTGAACGGATAGCGCGTCGTGAGCGCCACCTCGAACTCGCGGTCACGTGACGAGGACGGATTCGAGGCGTGCGCGGTGCCGAGACGACTCGGACTCGGAGACGTGCAAGCGTCGCCTATCCGATGCGCTCGAGACCCAGAAAGCCCATTGTGCGTGTTTATGTGGGCGAGGTGGGGCTCAGGTGAGTCCCAGTAAAGATAAATAAGTCCTCCGTTCCGGGCACCTTGCCGACTCGATGTCATACGGTACTGTACTCGGGCTGTATTTATGCATCACAACTGGTTCCATGTCTCTGTCGTGAGTTGCGGGGATCGCTAGTCGCCACAGTGGCGAAGAGACCCGTCGTGATTCAATATCGTCACTCATCAAACATGCGCTTCGGATGCTAGGGAGGTGCAGGGCCATGCCACTGGGATTACTGCGAATATCACCGAATACAAGATGCCCTGGAGCTATTAGAGAGCCGAAAGGCAGCTCTAGAAGCGACAGCTGTTGAGTTTTACTCCACGCTTCTTCAAACGCCGTTGTCGAATATCCAGGTCTTTGATTCTTCCAGTAATACGAGATTCCGTCCACGTCTTCTCTGCGGCCTGACAGACATCTAAGTTCGGGACCCCACTCTTGGAAGACCCCAGATGGGCAACTCAGGCGCTGCGTATGGTCAAATTCATTCTCTGCAATTACCGATTCCCAGAACTGGTTGTCCTCAAACGTGAGCAACTCTTGCGGCCAACAGTATGGTGCGAGAAAACTCCGCTCTGCCTAACTATAAAGAAGCCGTCTTTCCTTCCTTTTCCTTCATCAGCTCAGCTGTTCTGAACTCTTCCAAACACATATCTCTCTCTCGACAAGTTTCATTTACTGCCAGAACAATGTTGTTCATCAAGGCCATTTTTGCTGTCTCTCTCGCAGTCCTCGCTCTCGCAGCTCCACCCGCTCGACCCCGATATGAAGACCACATCGGTGAGTAGCACTTGAATGAACTTCCCCCTGGCATAGGCTTTATTGATTCGGAGCAGCAGGTCCTGGTCTTGTCGATGTCGACGCACCGGCCGATGTCGACGTAAATCTGTGATGGTGATGTCCTCTCCTCTGTGTTACTATTGACGCACATTGACGTTTCTGAACTATGGATCCCAGCACTACCAGAAGTGCCGACATGTGTCCTGCTTGGTGGACACGTAGTACAAGTTGCATGTCAAATTTTGTGTCTTCGTGTGGCTCAGAGTGTGAACGCATCTGTTTGCGAAGGCTTTTCACTCTTAATTATTGAGGCCGATCCGGAAAATTTACCCCCAGTTTGTGAAACGAGCACCTCCCTATGCCTCATGCAGCATCGTTAAGGGGTGGCTGGGTAGCCTGCTCCTTGTGCCCACTGTAAATCAGCACACCTCGATGCCGTGCTCTACTAGAGGAAGCCTCCTACTATAGAGTGCCACGACTCAAAAGAAGCCACCCCATCAGGTCGGCTGCGTTGCCAAGGCGGGTGTGCGGACTCGGACTGCGCAGGGTTGCCTGTCTACAGCGTCAGTGCATGGTCAAGCCAGTCAAGTCGCGGGTGTCAAGCTACTCGCCGACAAAATAGTATCAAGGGCGAATCGTTTTCAAACACTCAGTGACTCGCGATCGGTGAACGAATACACGGCCATGTCTCGGATTGTGGGAGTTTTGACTAGACATGGTCTAACAAGAACGGTGTGGCGTATGATTCTCATATATCCGTTTCGGGATAAGGGTAGCAGCATCACCAGGTCGGTTGCGATAAATCGTTGTGGCGCATTGGGGTAACGACTCGCTATTAGTACTTGCAGAGGCTAGTCAAGTCATGAGATAATGAGCAGAGCTTTTGGCCTCACAAGGAAATGAGAAGCACATGCGTCAATGATAATCGATAACCAGAACTCAGATCCTTAAGCACGTGCCGATGCGATGCTAAAGGCACAGCTTCTAGTACTCTATTGACTTCTCAGTCGGCCGTGAGCAAGATTTGTGCGTGCCAACCGCGTTTCTGCTAGTGGGATGTATAGTTCATCAACGACATGTTCTATTCGCTGTCAGAGCTAGAATACATTGGTCGGACGGTCTAGGTACAGCAAAACTAGATGGACCACGCTCGTGTGCATTTTAGCAGACACCGCTAGGGGGGGCGAACGTAATCCCGGAGCAGGCAAGTCTCCCAAAGGTCCTGAGCCCTGTCACGGTCGTGCTGGGAGTAAGCACCTTGCGAGTACTACAGCGAAGAATGATGCATGATGGGGTGAATATTTCAGCCTGCACGGCGGAAATCGACGTCCAGATCGAACTAATGGCCGATTTGGTGAACGGTTCTATCGTAAATGGATGCTCACAGCGGTTGGAAGAGCGGGGCAATGTACAGTACGCAGCATCGGGTTCAATAAGAAAGAATATCTGGCATTCGAGGAGCTCACCACCGAAAACTGTAGAAAATGTAGTTCCTCGCTGCCCTCCAACACTGCGCGGGGCGAATACGGTACCTATTGCATTTCTCAACATTCACATCCCGATTGAGGGCCCATAGATATGTGAGGCGTGTTAAGCCACAACAGTAGAGCAGCCAGTGACGCACCAATCCGCCAAGCGAACGGGGGTGTAGTGACGCAATTGGGTGGTGGTGAGAACAGGGCAAGATGGGACAACTCACGAGGAAGCGCGATGCCTCGTTCCTGACCACATGGGCGAATTCTCGGCAGACGTCGGACGAGCATCGTGACCACCGTGGTGAGTGTTTGCAGGGCGGCGGACACCGCAAGGACTTTGAGCTTCAGGTTAACGCGTGAACTGTGAACTGGAGTACGCGCGCGAGTGAGCCGCCGTTGGAATGAGCGGGCCAGCCAAGAAAGGGTAGAGCGGCCCGAGGGTGGAGAACGCTATTGTAGTGCGGAGAATCTCGCGCAGGAAAAGGGTGTGGTGTCTACGGTGGTAGAGTAAAAGGAGAATAGGTGCGTTTCGCTGGATCAGTTAACCAGAGGGTATATGATACGGTCCCACAGACTCGCCTTCGAGGGCAGAAAAACTCCTGTGCTCGTTCCTTGGTTGACGCGGACACACACGTGACGAAAAAGTCACGTTTTTCGGCCACAACCGAAAGTCCGAATTATAATAATTTCAAAGTGAAGTGCTAGCTACATAATCTGTCATCACTCCGAAGAGGAAAGAGGAAAGAAAAACAAACTGAAAAGTGAAGATTCGATGGGGTGTCGTTAGGGGGGTGTCGTTAGCTGAGGTCTCGGGAGTGCGGCTCCGTGACCGTGGAGGGTGCGACGATGTCTGGCGCGTGCAGAGAACTGTGCAGGTAAACGAGACTTTCAAGTTGCAAAGGGCGGAAGCGTCTTAAAGAACGATCCAAAATAAGTGGATCGTTGCGCGCGACTTCAAGATGTTTGCTTTTGAGGTGTTTTCGGAATAGATCATCGAGTCCCGGCGTATACTCAAAGACTCCGCAATACGAGCACAAGATTCGGTATGCATGCTCGTCTCTCAGGTGACGTTTGAAAACTCGCGGCTGTCCGAAACTGGCATGACAGATGTGGCACTGACATGACGACTGTATGGGAAGGCCAGAGAGCGATCGCGAGGCAACGAATGACTGTACAGCATTCAGTGACGGCCCATTCATCGCCATAGCCCTCTCTATACGAAGACGATGCAGCGCAGGTAGCACAGCTGTGTGCCCCCCGTCGGCTGGAACCAAAGCACACAAGATGTCGTCTTTTGTAAGTTCGTCAGCCATGCAAAGGTCTTTTACGCCGTCGAACGAGCGGATAAGCTCCAGCCATTGACCACTACCCATGTCGTCCTGCTCAATTGACGGTCGGGTCGTATAGATGCCTAGCTTGTCTACACGGAATAGGAACGGCGAAAATTGGTCACAAACTTGAGCCAAGGAGGACAACTGCCAGTCTGACTGCTTGCACGATATTTGTAATCGAAGAGGTGGAGAAGTGCTTGAGTCGGTAAACATAAAGGATATAGAAACATTGTGCGCTGAGGTTTCAATGTCTGCTTGACTTAATGATACCTGCATTTCTGTCCGCTCGATGAATCGGCCAAGTTGTGAAGCATCCATCGTGGGTTGACTAAAGAACGTGATATCAATATCTCCGAGACCAGGTGCATCGATTCTGCCCACGAGGCTATCCAAGTACTTGCTAGTTCCTCGATATTTGAGGTACCTGAGAGCAGGGAGAACAACGCGTTCCCCTGATGGTGGAAGCAAGAGGAAATGGTTTCGGCGGGGGGGGAGGGAAAGGAAGTGGAGTGAAAGTGTTTCAAGTTGAGTCATCCCCGACAACGCACTCGCGAACGCTTCCGGGGAAAAATACCCTGCATTAGGAATCTCATGGAGCTGAAGATATATGAGGTCTTGGCAGGGTGAAAGTAGCTGCGGGAATGAGGGAAAGGCAATCCTCGTCGAGTGGAGAGTACGGAGACGTTGTCCCCATCGAAAAGTGCTGGGCAGGGTCAGCTGCGTGTTATCTCGAGATAGAAGAGTAAGTTCTTCCAGTTCCGAAATTGGTTCAGAGATTTCGGAAAGTTTTTCAAGGAGCGAGCTGGTGACAGTGAGGACGATGGAGCTAACACGACTACATTGCATCAATGCGGCAATGATATTCTGATCGTCCTCGGGAACCGGCGGATCGTGATTTGGAACCCCCCCCGTAGTGAACGGCAATAGGTAGGGTCGGATATAATTCTAGAGTTCTCTTCACAGCCGTTCCGTACGTACAGTAGAGTCGGAGATTTAGACTCAGAGGAGATGTAAATACGATCTGTCGCCATCTTTGGCACACGCACCCGAGCATATGCCAAAATCGCGGAGTGGCATCCAGACAATGACGAAATATGTTCAGAAGGATGTTGTCGGAGATCATCTCGATCGTCACCTGTTCAGAAAAAGGTCCTACTTAAAACGAGTTAGTAAGTAGTGGCGCTGGCACTGGGCATACACCGTACTTGTTTCGCGTAGTTCACTGACTCTGTCAGAGTCGCGTATTCGTTCATATTCCACCGCTATCGGATGGCCAGAGAGCCGACGTGAGGTCATAAGCGCCACCACAGCCTCCCTTAAAAGTGCATGAGGTGGCCCAGGCTGCAGTACGTAGAGGTTGTGCAGGGAAGGTAGCACGGTTTCGCTCCCCTTGTCGGAATTCAGTGGTTGCAGAGCACGCACGACGGTTGCCGAGTGCCCCCCAGATAGCCAGAACCGCTTTGCACCTTCGAATCGGCAGATAACCTCCCGCCATTGTTCACGGTCATTGTTGTCCTGTACACTTGATGGCCGCATCGCACAGATGACTAGATCCTCCACATTGAAAAGGAAAGCGGAAAAACAAATGCAGATTTGAGTCATGAAGGATAGCTGCTCGCTTAATGAGCTGCGGAATAGTTGGAATTTAAGGCACATGGGAGCTCCTGGCTGGGTCAAGACGATGGTGAAGCTACCGTCAACAGATGCAAGAGTTGCTCGGCGGTGTGACTTGTGTATTTCCATCCTGTCAATGAATGCTCTAAGTTTTGAAAGGTACAATGTGATTGCTTTGGAGGATGTGACTTCAAGTTCGATATGCTCCAGATGAGGGGCGTCGATTCTGGCCACGAGACGACCCAAGTATCTGGTTCCTCGAAAAATAAGCCGGGTAAGAACAGGCAGAACAACACGTTCCACAGAAGGTGGGGGTAGTAGTGGAAGTTCATCGGAAGAGGGGAAGTGGAGTAAAAGTGATCGAAGCTGGCCCATCCCGGACAAGACATCCGTGAACTCTTTCGGTGAGAAAAACAAAGGATATGCTTTGTGAAGCTGAAGGTCAATAAGATTTATGGAAGAAGAAAGAAGCTGAGGGAGTGCGGAAAAGTTGAATCCAGTCAAGTGGAGAGTGCGGAGGCGTGGGCCCCACCGAAAAATGCTGGGAAACTCCACGCTACTGGTATCTCAAGACAGAAGAACAAGGTCTTCCAGTTCCGAAAACGGTCTGTTGATTGCGGATAACGATAACTTTTTCGTAAGCGAGCTTGTGACGGTGAGGCTGATAGAAATAACACTATCAGTTCGCCTCAGTGCGGCCACGATATTGTCCTCATCCTCGGGAGCCGGCGGATCGAGCGCGGGAGATCCCCCATACTGCACGACGATAGGCAGGGCGGCAGGCCAGAAATCTAGCATCTTCAGTACAGGCGTCCCATACGTACAGAACAGTCGAATATGTAGAGCCCGATGAGACGCAAATACGATACGTCGCCATCTCTGGCACACAGACGCGAGAGTAGGCCAAAATCGTGGAGTTGCATTCAGATAATGACGGAATATGTTTAGAAGGATGTCGTCGGAGAGCATCTCGATCATCATCCGCTCAGAAACAGGTCCTACTCCAAATGAGTTAGCGAGCAATGGCGCTGGCACCGGGCATACACCGTACCTGTTTCACGTAGTAGTTCACCGACTCGGATGTCTTTATATTCTACCTCAATAGGATGGCCATATGCCACGACGGTAGGCAGGGCGGGCCGGCGATCTATAGCTCCGTTCGTAAAGTACGGTCGAAAACGCGCAAATACGACACGTTGCCATCTGTGACGAATATGCCCAAGCAAAGGCCAAAGTAGGGGGACAACCAGATAATAACAAAATATCATCAGAAGCACTTTGTCTGAAAACTTCCCAATCGTCGGTAGTCGAGGAAGGGAGAAAGTTAGAGAGTGGCTCAGGCACCTGGCGGAGGACGTACCTCTGCTTGGGCATTGGCTTGGTGTAGCAATGGGTTGGAGAGTCGATACGAGTCGAGCGAGGGCAACTCTGTTGTGAGATTCACGACAGACACTGTCATCTCCTGCGGTAGGGCATTGGGGAAGCTAAACCACTTACTTTAGAAAGCCTGCCAGTGAGTCCATAAGAGGGGAGGGGCAGCTATTGCTGGCATGTAGAACACGCAGGAAGATGAAGCTATCACGCCGTCCTATCAGGTTTGGGGGACGACCAGCTTAAACGCCTGCCAGATCGTTACTCTCCCAAAAAGGAAGGTGCCAAGAGTCACAGGTCACCGGTCACCTGTCACCTTGTTACGGTGACTGTTACCTTCCAAAACGAGACAGTCACTCGACGAGTATTCAAACTCAATTACTGTACAGTAGGTAGTCACCTAGTCACCAAAAAACAAAACCATGAGTCCCTTTTCGGACGGTGTGGTAAAGGCGCCATTTTTCCGCATGGACTCATAACCAGGTCGGTTGCGATAAGTCGTTGTGGCGCATTGGGGTAACGACTCGCTATTAGTACTTGCAGAGGCTAGTCAACTCATGTGATACGAGTGCCAGTGGGCAGAGCTTTTGGCCTCACAAGGAAATGTACATGGGTCAATGATAACCAGAACTCAAATCCTTACTGTAAGCACGTGCCAGTGCGATGCTGAAGGTACAGCACCGTGACGCCTCTAGCACTGTATTGACTTCTCAGTCGGCCGTGAGCAAGATCTGTGCGTGCCAACCGCGTTTCTGGGATATAGAGCTCATCAACGACATGTTCTATTCGCTGCGATACCATATGTCTTCCTTGACGCGAGAACACCTTCAATTGCAAGCGTGTCACCGCTGCGTGTGGCCAACAGAGAAGGGGATGAATACGTACGGAGCTCCGCGTCTTACTGTCAGAGCTAGAATACATTGGTCGGACAGCGCTAGCCTGCTAGGTACAGCAAAACCAGATGGACAACTTCCTCCGCGCTTTGTAGCAGACACCGCTAGGGGGGGCGAACGTAACTTCGGAGCAGGCAAGTCTTCCAAACTTGAACGTCGTGAGCGCTGTCACGGTCGTGTTGGGAGTAAGCACCTCAGGCTTGCGAGTATTACAGCGAAGAATAGTTGTGTGAAGATTTTGGCGCGAAGGGTTCAATGATTCAATCGTAAATGGATGCTCACAACGATTGGAAGAGTGGGGAAATGTACAGTACACGGCATCGGGTTCAGTAAGAAAGATTGTCTGGCGCTCGAGGAGCTCACCACCGAAAACTGTGGAAAATGTGGTTCCTCGCTGCCTCCGATATTGATATTGCGCCGGGCGAATACGGTACGTACCTATTGCATTTCTCAACATTCACATGTTCACATCCCGGCGACCATAGATATACGCAGATCATTGAAATATTCTGGCACCAATTATGTGTACATAAGTCGGCGAAAGGTTTTCGCCGAAGCCAATCTGAATATTGTTCCTTTTGCGAAACGAGCATACCACTGGACTTGGGATCATCGCGGGTTCCAGATACTGTACATGTACAATTTTTCCTTCCTTTACGCCTTGACCGGTCCTGAGGCCATGTGAGGTGTCACATAGACTGTGAACGCAGACATGATAGGATATGTGACTTGCAAGCAAGCCGACACAAAGGAGGCCCATCAGAACACACAGGAGACATCCGCCACCCGGAAAAGTCAAGTGGAAAGGTGCGAAAGGCGAGAGTGCATGGTGTGCACCAACAGCATTGGGAGTCAGCAAACTCCGTCAACAAAATAGGAGAGCCCACTGCATAGATAGATTTGTACCTATATGCCATTAAGCTGCAGTTCCGCGAGCCTCTCGTCCTCCTCCGCTCGGAAGGGCAGCAACACTTCTCGGGTTACAGACAGGGCGCACCTCGACTTCGGACGTCCGCGTGTAGAGAGCAATAAGATGATTGTTGAGATCGCTGAGGACGGCCTATTCAAAGTTGTTTATGGGAGCACTTGTCCAGCTGTATAGTAGTACATCATGAGGTCCGATCTGTGATAGAAGCGGTTTTGTTACAACTTGGATAGCTCCGTAATAGAAGCCCTGAGTATAGGCTTCCTTCAGATCTTGCATGGCTTGTGATATTGGTTGTGGGAGTCGGAGTGAGAACTGGACTTGGAGTGAGAGTGAGACTGTACTCTGAGTGAGATCGGAGCTGGAGCCTGGAGCCTGGAGCAAGCCCTGGAACTGTACTCGGAGTGAGATCGGAACTTGTCTAGCAACAGTACATCACACAGCCCTATCAAGCAGCTCTGTGATGGAGTCCCTGAGCATGGGCTTCCATCAGGTGCTGGTGTGGCGCCATTGACTTCCTGCCTTCCCCGAGACAGCTCTATCTTTGGCAAGCAGCAGGCTGCCGAAATGGGGCGCATTGCCCACACGACCGATTGATGACCTCAGTTGGGAGCCTGGGACAAACTCCACCGTGCCAGTGGGAATGTGGCTTGTTCGCTGAGCTATAAATGCTCCTCCTTCCAAGAGGTACAATGTTAAGGAGTGCTTGATCCACCCCACCGTATGTATTCACTATTCCGAAGTCAAGACAACGTTAGCTAACGCGAGGGAACCTAGGCGTCATCTCTTCAAGTTGAACCGAAATCCGCCTTTAGGAAGTACTTGCCGCACCGCCGTATGTATTCACCTGTCTCGAGACAATGATGGCTGACGTTGACCGAAGATAAGATGAAGAAGGTCATGCGAACAGTTCTCACCAAAATTGGTGAAGGCAGCAATTATAAAAAGTTTACCACCCCCACCGTTAACCGGGGAAAAACGGCATTCCCCACAAGTCCGAATGAGCAGAGGCGACTTGGTGTCCGCTTCGACTTCGACAAGGTGATCAAGAAAGACGGCATAGACTACAACCAGTTCCAGATGCAACCAAACGCTGGGGACGACGTACCCTCGGCAGTCAAGGAATGGAGGAATGCGAACGGGGGCACTCACGCCGTCATGGCTGACGTGTTTGTGAAGAAGGACGGTACTAAGGAGGATGCCGTAGAAGGCGTGGAGAAGGCTACCAAGGAGTTTACCAATGAATGAGCGTTTTCCTCCGAGTCTCCCATAACCCGGCTTCTGCGCGGGACTTGCTGTTTTGTCAGACGTCTTCGTTTTGTTTTGTTGATCTGCTTATGATACGTATCGGCAGAAATTATGTATTCTTACTTGTACCTCCTGTACCACCTGCGTTGTTTCAAGGTGACTGGAGTAGAAATTGAATGAATATCCGAGTCAGCAGAGTCTAGCATTGATGCCGTCTTCCTGGTCACCGGTCACCCCGCTCGCGGTGTTCTTGAGCGTCAAAGAGACGAGCCGCGCCGCAAGATCCCACGCTGTGATCATATGTAATGCATCATCACGTGACCGCGTGAGACAAGGGTCGCCTATATAATAGCTCAGGTTAGGACTCGTGTCCATGGGTCGCCGACTTGAACTTAAATCCCCTCATATATCGGCACGCCCTGTATTTGGAGTGCGAGGCTCGTCTTAGACTTGCCTGCAGTTCCTGTCTCGTTGTCTCTGCGCCGTCCCCACTCCTCACTTCGTTCATTTCACTTTTCCCACTTGCGCTCCATCCGAGTCGCCACCCCGACCCGTTGGCCGCCACCTCGCGCGTTCTCTATCATGGCGCATCTTCATAATGACCTTTTTGACTAAACGTCAGGGTGGTGGATGTAAGTCCCATACATATTATTCTATGGGGTATATGTTTAATCTAATACATTCAGCATCAACGATGTCCTTCGCCACACAGAGCGCAGCGTGTCTTCAACGTCGATGAGCTATGTCGACTTGCAGCGCAGTCCGTGAATCGGCGTTCCGATGATATTGTCGACTATAAAAAACTCGCTGAGGGTGGGTTTACCCGTACCTTCCTCATGACTATGCACGGTGGCTTTCAAATGGTAGCGCAAGCGTGGAGACCGACATCCCATCTCTGACCTTGTCTTCAGCGGAATGCACTCCAACGCACGTGCATGCAACCTCATCAGAGTCACTCATCCAAGACATCCCCTCCACTTACACGCCGTCGTTTTCTGCAAATGACGTTTCCCTTTCTCGGCGACTTCAAGCTGGACGGCAACAGATTGTTGTTCTGTTCGGACACCGCCTGTGAGATCACCGTCGATGTTCTACACAAACTACGGCACGTACCGAAGGCCATGCTGCAGTCCCACCTAAACATAAGCCCCGCGCTCGCTGCCCCCGCAACAGCCTGAGCCGTGCTCGCCACTGGCAGTCACTCCTCCGGACATCAACTCGTTCCCGTTAATCTGTCAGCACCGTTTCATGATTTCTCGTACTGAGGTCTGCCGAATGTTCTCTTGTTGTTTGCTTGGTTGTTTGTAACACAACTATTTCCTCGTCTCTTTCTCCATCTTTGCACATGCCCAGTCAGGTCTGTCATTATGGTGCACACACCACAGTACTTGAGACGAACTCACCTCCCATTCATAGACCAACGATGGTAAGGTGGTGGGTAAATGCATCGAGGAAGCAGGTAGATGGGGGTCACATGACCAAAATCGAACAAAAGGTCGACACCAATCGGTATTCCTATCCCCTTACCCGTCCCCTTGCTGTCCTTGTCTTGACAATTCCGAGTTTGCTCGCTCCTGTATTTTTATTTTTATTTTCCCTAATTTATTTGATTTTTTGAGCTTTGGTACATCCAACCAGTGAAGGTCGAGTACAGAATCCACCACAAAAGTTCCACTATAGGAAGGTTTGCGTCCACGCGTCCACTACTATTGGCCCGAAATCCTCAAGGATTTTCGTATTCAACCTACCTTACGGATTTCAGAGGGCCTCCCCACACGTATCGACATCATGGCGGGACATCATGCATTATGGCGGTGCATTATACCAACCCTGCCTGCTTGCCCAGACGAATGAGACTATGCTCCGCACAGTCAACTACGTACTCCCTGCCGCGCTACATGGGGACGATTGCGCCGGCGCGATGTGTCCGGACATGCCTTCAGCTCAACCACATGCTCGACCAGACGAGTGTGTAACGGACGAACAGCCCGTCACGTACCAGCAATGATGATGCCTTCCTGCCCTCCGACGCTGCGCGGGGCGAACGGTACGTACCTATTGCATTTCTCAACATTCACATGTCCACATCCCGGCGATTGGGGACCCATAGATATACGCAGATCATTGAAATATCCTGGCACCAATTATGTGTACATAAGTCGGCGAAAGGTTTCGCCGAAGCCAATCTGAATATTGTTCCTTTTGCGAAACGAGCGTACCACTGGACTTGGGATCATCGCGGGTTCCAGATACTGTTGATTTTCCATTCTTTACGCTTTGACCGGTCGCGAGGCCATGTGAATGTGAGGTGTCACATAGACTGTGAACGCAGACATGATATGATATGTGACTTGCAAGCAAGACGACACAAAGGAGGTCCATCAGAACACACAGGAGACATCTGCCACCTGAAAAAGTCGAGTGGAATGAACGCAATCATGATATGATATTTGACTTGCAAGCAAGCCGACACAAAAGAGGCCCATCAGAACACACAGGAGACATCCGCCACCCGGAAAGTCAAGTGGAAAGGTGCGAAGGCGAGAGTGCATGGTGTGCACCAACAGCATTGCGAGTCAGCAAACTCCCATGAACAAAATAGGAGAGCCCATATGCCATTAAGCTGCAATTCCGCGAGCCTCTTGTCCTCCTCCGCTCGGAAGCGCAGCAACACTTCCCGGGTTCCAGACAGGGCGCACCTCGACTTTGGACGTCTGCGTGTAGAGAGCAATAAGATGATTATTAAGATCGCTGGGGACGGCCTATTCAAAGTTGTTTATGGGAGCACTTGTCCAGCTGTATAGTAGTACATCATGAGGTCCGTTCTGTGATAGAAGCGGTTCTGTTACAACTTGGATAACTCCGTAATAGAAGCCCTGAGTATAGGCTTCCTTCAGATCTTGCATGGCTTGTGATATCGGCTGTGGGAGTCGGAGTGAGATCGGAACTGGACTCGGAGTGAGAGTGAGACTGTACTCTGAGTGAGATCGGAGCTGGACCCTGGAGCAAGCCCTGGAACTGGACTCGGAGTGATCGGAACTTGCCTAGCAGTACAGTACATCACACGGCCCTATCAAACAGCTCTGTGATAGAATCCCTGAGCATGAGCTTCCATCAGGTGCTGGTGTGCCAGTGGCGCCATTGACTTCCTGCCTTCCCCGAGACAGCTCTGTTTTGGGCAAGCAGCAGGCTGCCGAAATGGGGCGCATTGCCCACACGACCGATTGAGGACCTCAGGGCGAATGCCATATCGCTGGGACAAACTCTACCGTGCCAGTGGGAATGCGGCTTGTTTGCTGAGCTATAAATGCTCCTCCTTTCAAGAGGTACAATGTTAAGGAGTGCTTGATCCACCCCTCGCCGTATGTATTCACGATTCCGAAGTCAAGACAACGTTAGCTAACGCGAGGGCACCTAGGCGTCGTCCCTTCAAGTTGAACCGAAATCCGCCTTTAGGAAGTACTTGCCGCACTGCCGTATGTATTCACCTGTCTCGAGACAATGATGGCTGACGTTGACCGAAGATAAGATGAAGAAGGTCATGCGAACAGTTCTCACCAAAATTGGTGAAGGCAGCAATTATAAAAAGTTTACCACCCCCACCGTTAACCGGGGAAAAACGGCATTCCCCACAAGTCCGAATGAGCAGACGCGACTTGGTCTCCGCTTCGATTACGACGGGGAGACCGAGATAGGCGGCATAGTCTTCAACAAGTTCCAGATGCAAGCAAACGGTGGGGTTGGCGTACCCTCGGCAATCAAGAAATGGAGGAATGAGAACGGGGGCACTCACGCCGTCATGGCTGACGTGCTTGTGAAGAAGGACGGTACTAAGGAGGATGCCGTAGAAGGCGTGGAGAAGGCTACCAAGGAGTTTACCAATGAATGAGCGTTTTCCTCTCCCATAACCCGGCTTCTGCACGGGACTTGCTGTTTTGTCAGACGTCTTCGTTTTGTTTTGTTGATCTGCTTATGTTACGTATCGGCAGAAATTATGTATTCTTACTTGCACCTCCTGTACCACCTGCGTTGTTTCAAGGTGACTGGAGTAGAAATTGAACATACGAGTCTCTTCCTGGTCACCGGTCACCCCGCTCGCGGTGTTCTTGAGCAAGACGAGCCGCAAGATCCCGCGCCGCGATCTTGCATCATATGTAATATATCACGTGACCGCGTGAGACGGGTCTATAATAGCTCAGGCTAGGCTCGTGTCTATGGGTCGCCGTCATATATTGGCATGCCCTGTATTGGGAGTGTAAGGCTCGTCTTCGACTTGCCAGCAATTCCTGTCTCGCTGTCTCTGCGCCGTCCCCACTCCTCACTTCGTTCATTTCACTTTTCCCACTTGCGCTCCATCCGAGTCGCCACCCCGACCCGTTGGCCGCCACCTCGCGCGTTCTCTATCATGGCGCATCTTCATAACGACCTTTTTGACTACACGTCAGGGCGGTGGATGTAAGTTTCGCACGTATTATTCTATGGGGTATATGACTAATCTAACACATTCAGTATCAACGATGTCCTTCGCCGCACAGAGCGCAGACGTGTCTTCAACGTCGATGAGCTATGTCGACTTGCAGCGCAGTCCGTCAATCGAAGTCCCGACGATATCGTCGACTTTAAAAAACTCGCTGAGGGCGGGTTCAACCGTACCTTCCTGATAACTATGCACGGTGGCTTTCAAATGGTAGCGCGTATCCCGTACCCGGTTACGATTCCCAAGTACTTCGCTGTCGCTAGTGAGGTGGCTACTATGGACTTACTCCGTTCCTCTGGGCTACCTATTCCTAAGGTATATGGATACTCGCCTGTGCCGGACAATGCAGCAAGGACCGAGTATATCTTTATGGAATTCGTAGAAGGCACTAGCTTGAGCGACATATGGTTCGGCCTAAAGGAAAAGGATATTATTTCAGTCTCATGCCAACTTGCTAAACTCGAGTCCAAGATGATGTCAATTGCTTTCCCGGCTGGCGGAAGCGTGTACTATACAAAAGACTTGGAGGTGGCCGGGAGGCCGGGCATCCCACTAGAGGACGAGCGTTTCTGCGTCGGTCCAGATACAAGACTGCCTCTGTGGTATGGCAGGCGATCACGGCTCGACGTAGATCGAGGACCATGTAGGTCTCTGGCTTCTTTTCATTACTCCCTTAGACTAACTGATAACTATAGATGAAAGTGCCGAAGCAGCGCTTATGAGAGGTGCCGACAAGGAACTAGCCTATCTGGAACAGTTCGGTCGACCACTGTTGCCGTTCGAGCGTATAAGGAGGGAAGGTTACAAGTACCAGGAGCAGCTACCGTCGGCTCACATCGAGAACCTGGACCGCTATCTCCTCATCGCACCGTCACTCGTCCCCAGGAACCCAGCCCTCGGTCATTTCCGCATCCGCCATCCCGACCTCCAGTCGGGCAATATCATCGTTTCCAGGTCACGCGACTCTAAATTACACATCGACAGCTTGATCGACTGGCAACACACCTCGATCTTACCCCTGTTCCTCCTTGCCGGTATACCCCAACAGCTGCAGAACTACGATGATCCCATCTCGCAAGCTATGATACAGCCTTCGCTACCAGAGAATTTGGACGACTTGGACGATACCCAGCAAAGCCGAGAGAAGGAACTCTACCGTCGCCGCCTCGTCCATTACCACTACGTCAAAAACGCAGAGGAGTATAACAAGCTTCATTACGCGGCATTGACGGATCCCGTGGGCATACTCCGCCGCCGCCTCTTCTGCTACTCCAGTGACCCATGGGAGGGTGAAACGCTCGCGCTGAAGGTTGCGCTGATAGATGCAACGAAGAACTGGAAGACGCTTGCCACGGAAGGCTTGCCGTGTCCTATCGCATTTGATCCCCAGGACGCACGCGAAACGATGAAGCTGAAAGCAGAGCAGAGAGAATCAGACGAGTCTCTAGAGGCGATTCAGGACATGATCGGCTTCGGTCCGGAAGGCTGGGTACCAGTCGAGCGCTACGAGGATGCCATGGCACTCAGTAAGAAGCTGAAGGAGGCTGGATTGGAGGCGGCCGAGTCGGAGGAGGAACGGGCTGAGGTCGAGGCGCACTGGCCCTTGGACGACATAGACGAGGAAATATACATGTAATGAGTCGAGCTAGATATTCCGCGGTGTTGTATTTTATCTGCTGTATGTATGCGGCCTGGGCGGCCGGCCCCCGTAAGAACCCCCACTCTTTCACTAGCCCTTTCCATCCCGTTCCCAGGAATAATTAGCAGGAAAACCTCTTGTAGAGGAGTCCGTCGACGCGGCCGCCTTCTTCATTTATGATTGTACTTGTTTGTGATCCTTCGCACCATAGCACAACTCGGACCCCGGTCCGGCTGTAGTACGACAAGTGTACGACAGTGACTGCTTTGACTCTGCTTTGCATGCATCATACGTCGTGCCTGGTACCTGCCAACTACCTTCAACCGACTAACATAAGACTACTCTATCAGTTCATCAAAGAAGCGGTGCCATTCAAACGAACGATTTCCAGTCCACCAAACATCATCAGTGCTCCATTGTTCCATGTCCGAGTCGATTCCTCCCACAGCTGCTTCTCTTTCCAATTTTCAATCCATCTTCCACGCCTCCCTGAAAGCGTACGAGCAACGACGAAAAAGGACCTTCTCACGCATCCACGTGTCTATTCTCTGATCTGCAGGATTCTTCGACGCGCACGGTTGCTATTCGGTCACCTTTTCCGGACGTCTACGTATCAAGGCATCTCTGCTTCAAAGTGCTGTTGACACTGGTAACGCATCGTGCGCTCATAGTTCTCATCTCCGATGTGATCCTGCTTCAACTCTAAGCTCCAACGACCTACCGACGTGGTCATACGCCACTATTTTGAGCGTACGGTTGCTATTCGGTCACCTTTTCCGGACGTCGACGTATCAAGGCATCTGTCCTTCATAATGCTGTTGACACTGGAAACGCATCGAGCGCTCATAGTTCTCATCTCTGATGTGATCCCGCTTCAACTTATCTGCTCACGAGTGGTCATACACCACTATTTTGAGGGCCGCCTCACGATAAAAGGAAGAGTGCCATGGACTTCCTTCCTTCTGAATTTCTTCTCGTAATGCTCACTCTTACTACTCGATATGACATTCTCCTCGCTGCTGTTGTGGGCTTCAGCGGCTTGGCATTTCTCGTAATGCGGCTTGGCAAGCGTCGTCTACCTTACCCACCGGGACCCAGGCGCCTCCCCGTCGTTGGCAATCTATTCAGTATACCCTCGCGAGAGGAATGGGTTACATATATGAAGTGGTCCAAAGAGTGCGGTATGTGACGACATGCTCGTCGCATTCGTCTTTGCCTACCGCTTAGCCTTCTTCAGGATCTGATGTCATACATGCTGATATCATGGGGTCACATATCGTTATTCTCAACTCGATAAAATCGGCAAACGAGCTACTTGAGAAGCGATCCTCTATTTATTCTGATAGGTATGACAGATGAGGCCAGCTGGTCATATTACCGACTAAGCGAAAACGCTTCTCAGGCCGTCTTTTGTCACGTCGGAACTGTACGACTAAGGATTATAGGTTAGTATGTTGACATATTCTGACCATCATGACTTCAAGCCTTGGATTCGACTTCATTACGGCCTTCATACCTTATGGGTCTGCATGGCGTCGCTCGCGCCGTGAACTCCGTGCAAACCTCCGTTCTGTAGATATCGAATCATACAAACCAGTCAAACAACGGGCAGTCCATCGTCTTCTTTGCAACCTACTCTCTTCCCCGGATAACTTCAGACAGCACCTCAGGGAGTGAGTTTCGTTACCCTGGTGTATATAACTTATTTGTTGATCGCAGGGAAAGTTCGCTCGCACGTATCATTCTATCAATTGCGTATGGGATCGATGTGCTCCCAGAGAATGACCCATATGTGGCGGGTGCAGAAGACCTGTTGCATGCTCTCGATGTCGGATCGACCAAGGAAGCCACTCTTCTCGACATAATGCCTTGGTGTACTTGCTGCCGCGTTATCCAGAAAGCTGAGTACTGATGGATACTAATCGCAGTGATGAAAATGCCAAATTGGTTTCCTGGGGCCAGATATAAGCGATATGCACGGGAATGGTACCCTAGAGTCGTTGGTGCTTTAAAGACTCCATTCGATAAAGTAAAGAGCGAACTCGTGAGTGTTACTGGTCCCCATTGTTCACAACATTGGAGATACGTTTACTTAGGCGTCCGGGACGGCAACTCCGTCCGTTGCCGCAAACCTCATATCGAAACTTGATGAGAATTCCACCGAGGAGGACTTATTGGTCGCCAGGGCAGTCCCAGGAACACTGTATATGGCTACTGTTGACACCGTGAGTTCAATCTACTATAAGTATCGGACAAATGCTTTAGCTAAATATCCTGTAGACCCTCTCTGCGCTGCAGACGTTCGTCCTCGCAATGACACTGTACCCAGAAGTGCAGCGCAGAGCACAAGCTGAGCTAGATCAAAAAGTGGGAAATTCGCGCCTTCCAGATTTTTCAGACGAGGGAGCGCTTCCATATGTCCAAGCAGTGGTCAAGGAAGTTTTACGCTGGCACCCGGTCGCCCCACTCGGTGTGTTCCTACCCACATATCATTCCCGGCGCGGGTGATGGTGACGGGGCTACTTCTCCAGGCTTCCCGCACAAGGTGATGGAGAGTGACATTTACGAGGGATACTACATTCCTGCAGGTTCGATAGTTATACCGAACGTGTGGTACGCCCGCCCCTCCTAGGCATTTTCCCCTTCCTTTCACTTTCATTAACTACGATGATTCCTAGGGGAATTATGCACGATCCCGCGATCTTCCCGGAACCAGACCGGTTCTATCCCGAACGCTGGCTCTCCCCGGGCGCACCTTCTTTCCCAAACCAAGCATTCGGCTTCGGGGCACGACGGTGTCCTGGTCTTTCCTTCAGCCGCGCAAGCATGTGGTTGACGATGACGGGAATACTGGCCACATTCGACATCGCACCCACCGTGGATGGTCCTCCTGAGGAAATCTATTTGTCGGGATTTGTGTCGTGCGTTACTTCGAGTACCGTTCCACGAGCCGAACAAAAGCTGATGGACAGTTGATCGTAGGCATGTAAAGCCTTTCAGTTGCTATATCCGACCGCGTTCGGAGGCAGCGGCTTTGCTGGTGCGGACCACAGAGAGTGAAGTATGAGATAGTGGACTCTTCGGCGCTTGCGGCGCTGCTTTGTCGTAGACTCAGCTGTGAATAAAGATTGGTCCCGACATGAGGACACCCCTCAGACGCGACCTCGTCTCGGGTCGGGTACTTGACGATCTGGAAAAACGAGGCGAGCGAGCGATCAGCCTCCTTTTCCAGCCGCTGGGCGTGGCGTACTGTACCTTTGCACGGTGCTGCATGCGCTCGTGTACGTCGAAACAAAGGCATCACATCGGAAATTCCATGGGGCCATGAGATGGTCACGGCTCTGGATGGAGAATCGCCTTCCTTTTCTTACCAACGTAGCGGTTCAAAGATCCCCCCAGTGACATTTGACATCGCAGTGAAGACGTAAAGCGGAGGTAACATACAGCTTGTTCTTTCTCCGTTTCCCACAGTGGGTTTGCCTTTGAATACCATATGACTGATTCTCAACAAGGGGAGGGCGAGATCTGGTTATCTAAATTTCTGCCTATATCTTGAAGTTTCCAGTACGACTCGGAATGAACGAACGTGTTCAAGTTGGCCGCTCTTCTGGTACTACATAGTCTTTCAAAGTCCGATCGCCTTATCACCTTCCTCATCTCCGTTCGTCATGCCAGCCCCGCTCAGTCCCACAGAGCTACAAGACATCCTTACGTTCACGACTGAGCTCGCGCGAAAAGCAGGTGCTCTCATACTCGAGGGCTCGCACGCGATCCAACGCGCGGGCGCAGGAAGTGTCGGCGAGAAGAAAAATGCGGTCGATCTCGTCACTGAGTACGACGTTAAAGTTGAGGAGCTCGTCCGGCGCGAAATCGCGAGCGTGTACCCCCATTTCCAGTTGTAAAGTATCGTTCGAACTCGCGGGCTCTTGCGTGTTGTCCTTAATCGTTCATGTGCGCAGCATCGGCGAAGAATCCTACGCTGCAGGAAGCCGCCCAGCCCTCACGGACGCCCCGACGTTCTGCGTCGACCCCATCGGTACGCAGACCATATACACACACGTGCGTCCCCGCCTAACCAAGGGACGATCGTTCAATCGCCACAGACGGGACGACCAACTTCGTGCACGGCTTCCCCTACGCATGCATCTCGCTGGGCCTGATCGACCAGCGCGCACCAGTCCTCGGCGTTATCTATAACCCCTTCCTGGACCATCTGTACTCTGGCGTGCGCGGTGCCGGCTCTTTCCTACACACTCGCGCAGAGCCGCAGCCCCAACGCCTTCCGCTTGCGCCGGCGGCCGGGCGCCCGCTGCCCAGCCTTAGTGGCGCGCTCATCGCCGTCGAATGGGGCTCGGACCGCACGCAGGAAGCGATAAACGCCAAGTCCCAAAGCTTCTCGAGGCTCGCGGGCGCGCCGCCACACGGCGTCATGGCGCATTCGCTACGCTCCCTCGGAAGCGCCGCGCTGAATTTTGCGTTCGTCGCGCAGGGGGCGCTGGACGCGTATTGGTTCGTGTCGTGTTCTTCCTCCTCCCCCCCGTCTCTGCCGATGTTGACGACTAATCTCGCGCTTGTAACCTGCAGGGAGATCGGATGCTGGTACGTCTCTCCCCCTCCCCACTTTTTGAGTTGTATGTATGCTCAGCGTCGATCACTGCTTGCTCTTTCAGGGCGTGGGACGTATGCGTGCGTGCACAACGCCACATATCCACGTACGATCGTCGGCACCGACTGAATCGATCGGTTTAAATTTTACAGGCGGGCATCGTGATCGCTCAAGAGGCCGGCTGCTTCGTCACGGGCTCCAAGGACGCGCCGCACGATGGTGTGGTAACCGAGGCGATCCTGACGGGACGACGCTACCTAGTCATCCGCGGCGTTGCGGGAACATCTGTGCGTACTTTTTGGTCACGCCCGACACGCCCTCCGCTTATATGTATGCGTATATGCACGTGGAATTTCCCTACAGGAAGAGAGTAGCCTCGACGTGCAGAAGCGCCTCGCGCGGGAATTCTATGATACCGTCGAGGATTACCCACTCAACTAGTGAGCCCAAATCGTCGTAGTATCCGTATTGTATCATGCGCCCAGAACTTGGCAAATAAACATCCGTTTTTCCACCCCTCTGATGGACGCCGTCGAGTACTGTACCATAACTTTTACCCACATGTGCCATAGTCAGTGACAGCTTGAGCGTTATATACACGAGTCATGATGCATGATGCATGACGCTCAGTGGGAAGTCTATACCTGATCTACACTGGAATGATATCTGGCCGTCTCTGTGAGTACTACAGTAAGTAGTTAGTACGTTCGATGCATCTGAGTTCCATGACCGATCATCGATCATCCCTCAACGGGTCCCGAGGACAGAATCTTCATACGCCGAGGCTGTAGAAAAAAAAAATGTTGAGGAAGCCGAGCTAGGATGGACTACGCAGAACAAAAGGATTAAAAGGACGAAGGAAAGAGACATGGGGGTGCCGAGTGGGAAAAAAGCGATGCCAGAGGCGGCGTCGACCTAACTCTCGTTCAAAAAAAAAGTGGGACTCAGGGTTCCACTTTTTTTTTGGACGAGAACTAAGTGTATCCGGATATGGAGGAGACCTTAGCGTGTGTGTGCGATACGTATGAAAGGGAGAGAGGGAGAAGAAATACTAAGGGGTAGTAGCGGTAGGCGTGGTCGTCTTATACGGTGAAGGTTTGGAATTGTGACAAATAGTGAGACCACGTGACGCGTGACGCGTGACGTAGTTTTTCTTCCGATACCGGCGCTGTACACTTAAGTTAGTAGTAGAGCCTGAGGTTGAGCGCATGCGCGGTGCCAGCGATGGGGAAGCCGCAGCCCCTTCATAATACAAATTAAAGAATAGGTCAGTTCAGTTCACGACAGTGAACGAACTTATAGCTGTTTAATTCTCCCCGAAGTTTTGAAGATTCTCGCAAAGCACGCACCACTGGCAACCATACTCAGCCTATCGACATCGGGATAACTGGCGCTCCGCACGTCGTCAGAGGCTAGCCATGCCAACCATGGAATTTTCACCCCTTTGCTGCAAGGTGTACCGAGTCACCATCAGTCATTGGTATCTAAAGGTCGAAACCTTGAGAACATTATAACGACAACCGTCCAGAGCAAGAGTAGCACAGAGCCGACGGTCACAATCTCATCCTTCAAGTTGATATCGGTAAACCATACCTACGACTCGGCCGCAGGAGACCCGACACAACATAAACTGACTTGTGCTAGGTGTCCTATACACGTGTGCTCAGTTCGCTCGACTCGTTGATGCATCACTGGCTGCTCGGCTGTTATGGTTCACACCAGACTCTGAAGGACACTCCCACGTCACTCTCGAGGAAACATGGTTGGTCGCACACAAAGAGAAAGAACAGAACAAAGTGACGTATTGAGCAAAATAACTGTAACGAGTAACGGACAAAGTGAAGTGCTACATAGGGTTCTGTACCCCAACGCGCACGGAAATGGAATCCAAAAAAAAAAAAAAAAAAAA
>QFDV01003589.1:28569-54206 GCA_003315845.1 Lactarius trivialis
AAAAAAAAAAAAAACTGTAACGAGACTGTTGATTCACCAACGAATGATACATATTCGCGACTGTGTTGGTTCGGTGCCTCTGCTCCAGGAGATCAGCCCTCAGCAACGACCCCATATCACGAAGTAAACCATACCATCATGCGTCCCCAAAACTACCGAAATCGCCACTGATTCAAACGTGAACAAAGGCATCAGCATGAACAAGACCTAAGTCCAATCAATCAGACTTGTAAAAAGTAGGGATTGGCTCAAGCAAAACGCACCGAGGACGTCAGCATCCGCCACGGCATCTATCAGGGGCTCGGCCACAGGAGCGGCGAGGGCAAACGCAGCAAGAGAAAGCGCGAGGATGGTTCTCATGAACATCATTGTTCGTAATTGGATAAACTGGTCGTGAAGAAGAGAGAGGGCGAAGTTGGGGAGGATGGTGACAAGGTCGCGAGAATGAGTGGCTTATTTATACCCAAGGTCACATCAATATTCCCTATCAAGGGTGAATGTGTTTTCAGCACCCAGTGAGTCGGCGCACGAATATACAGTAGTCATGCAGTGGATCGCGAGCGCCTTGGTTGAACACAAAACCTGACATGGTCTTCCAAGACTGATGTAGTGAAGCATCGTCGATCGCACTAAACTTTAACTCCGCTCGAGCTAACAAGACGCCAAAATTTCGTATGTCTCTGTTTTGGGGTACTGCACATTACGGTACAGTACGTGAAGGGTTAGCAGCGTCACCTCACCGTGACCTCGTGTTGGGCTAAGTCGTAAGTACAGTAATGATCCAACGACAATACGCCACGGCGTATACTGTAGGGGAACGACTTGTTACAGTATGTGCCGAGGCTACTAGTCACACATGACCAGTGTCCGAGACGTCAACCATGAATTGGTGGAATTTCTGCCAGTTTACATGTGATGCTTCTAGTGTCTTCTCGCTCGGCTATCACTAGCTGTAATATTTGTGCGTGCCAATCCAGGAACACACTAGCATCACCCCTGGCACGCTCAATGACAAGTACCATTCGCTGCGATACTTATACACGCTGTGTAGCCGCACGATGTTTCCTGAATTGGATAAGATATGGGTATGGTGGCCAAGTGTCCGGCCAACCGAGATGGAAATGAGTGTACAGAGATTCGCGCCTTGCTGCAAGAGCTAAAATAAATTAGTCGGACCGTGCCAAACCCATTTTCGTTACTGTAACAGAAGCAATGCAGATCAAATATTCCTCGGGGTTTGTCGGCGTCGCGTTGAGAGTAAGCACCTTGGAAGTATTAATGAAGGATGATGGAGCGAAGATTTAGGCAAGGATTTAGGCCCCCACAGAAACAGACGTCCAAATCAAAGTAATGTTTGACACTTACTGTAGCGTGCACCCACCCTACAGTACAGCACGCTATGTGTAGGTTATGTATCCCGCAGCTATTCACGTTGGTATTCGACTAGTAAACAAAGGGGAGCAAGCGACTTCGGCGTTGCAGTAGCAGAGGGCCAGAGGCAGCAGCTGCGAATTCTATGGCCAGTTTGGTGTCGATGAATGCTCGGATGGCGGTTAGATTTTCTGTTGAATGCGATGGCACCGGGAAGCCTCGACTGAATGAAGCAGAGATGTTACTGTAGTGATGCGCTCAGGCTGGATCGGACATGCGCGAGTCGCGACTCACGCGCGACGACGCTGAACGCGTCATTAACGCTGCAGGAGCGCGTCAAAGACTGCTCTCGCCACACCTCTGCAGTATATGAGCTATATGAGCGACAGACGAGAAGATTAGAGCAAGGGAGAAAGCACACGCCGAGCCGCTCAGTTATGACGGAGAAGACAGCGAGGAGAACGCTTACGGCAGCGATGACCCTGAGCACCAGAATGAACTCGACCGTAATGCCGCAGTTGACGGTCAAGATGGAAAGGTCGACGGTGCTCCGCAGGGATCTCCCAAGGGCCATAAACGCTCCCGAATCAAACTCGAAGGGGCTCCTGTGCAGGTCAAGCCGGAGACTTCTCATGCGGGAGACCGTGACAGACGACACAGACGGGTGGGCCGTCTTGCTCTTACCCCCCACCTTCCATCACCATCTCGCTCATTTCCAATCCCAGCTGTGTCCCAGGTTCTATCGTCTGTGTCCAACTCACTTCATAACTTAACGATCAACATTCCCAATGGCACTGGGAAAATTAATTAGCATGACTTGTGCCATCGCGCTCGGTCTTAACTGGCCTCCCAGTGTATGTGTCTTTAGAAACTCTCCTCTCGCCTCATTCATTGCTCACCCAGATCCTTGACCCTGCCTCCGAGTCAACTCGTTCGTCGAGATTGGAGCTCCTGACGGCCACATAGTGATAGTGCTCAAGGGCATGAAGAATCTCGTCGTCCATAGTTCCACTTACAGTCTCGTCCGCCACGGGCCATGAAATTACCCAGAAAATGAATTCTCCAACAGCTCCTGAAGATTTACGGCTCGAGCATGATCAGAGAACTACCGACAGATGTGATTACAGTGAAAACCTCCGCACTACTGACTGCTAATTTTCGTAAGTGACCTGGGTATCGACATCACCGGTCATCGAGGCGAATTCGGACTCAGTAGAGACGTCGCTTGTGTGCTTGATATCGCTTCAGGGTTTAATTGGGGCTGAGATGTGAGCTCTAAGACGCTGGGACGCACTGTCAGATGTAGGACCACCTATAAATGTAATAGACGCAACTGCACAGTAGGACGATCAAAATTTGAACTCTGATAGTGATGTGGAAGGTGCTACGCACACTGACGCTTCTCCTGTGGCCGGGCATCAGGCGCAGCAAGGGCGAGCGCGATCAGGGAAAGAGGAGTAAGAAGAAATCTCGTGAACTTCATGGTACGCCACGAATGTGCGGTTCGGAATGTTTAGAGGTCTGGCTGAGATGCAGGGACTTTATCATAATGTTGAGGAGCCTAAACTGCGAATTCAACTAAGAACACTACCGCGGGGCTGATAGAAGAACCCTCAAGTGAACTGAGACGTGGCTGAACGAGAGTGGATGAAGTCCGGATACCACAAGGAGCATCCACACTCCACGCCGACCTAACCTGAGAACCTGCGTCGTGTCCATCAACGAGGCCATATCGCTAGAAGGATCGTCGAGAGGCTGGCTAGGAAACAGAGCTTTTATCGTGCAACTTGGGGCCAAAATAAAGGTAGAAGTAGAGCCGCGCACCCTCACGACGCGATCCGCGGCACTTGAGTGACTTGACCGAATGAGCAGTAAAATGGTGGGTTCTTTATTGTACGACCTGGGTACTATCCAAAGCCTTTCACCACCTACCTCAGGCTCATAAATTTCCGAAATCACGCCGCGCCTGCGCCAAGGGATACTCCGTCCCTTTTACCTTTACACGAGTAAAGATTGCTACGATCTGGCAGGCTATCATGGGCTGTTGAGGTTTGATAGTGGTATCTCGTATTGGTCACAATGTTGGACCTTCATCAAGATCGGAGAACTCGCGGGCAAGACGAGGCGCGGCCGACCCAGGCGAGAATTATGTAATACATGTGATCACGTGAACATGCAACTCAAGGGCGTCCCCGTCGTTGGAGGAATCCTTGCACCGCATCGCCCTGGTATAGAGGGAAAAGTAGGACGGGAAGCCGCCTCCAGAGCACGTCGCCACGACCTCTGGGTTGACGTCTGTAGCACCGACAATAGTGACATAGGGACCTGTGATACCATGGCGGTCTAATGAATGACTCGTACTTGCGCTTGTGTAGTGCTTAGAAAGGGGGATAAAACGCTCCACGTACAGGATGCAGAGATTCAGAGATGGACCGGACATATCCATTGTCGTCTTGACAGTATGCCGCTCCCGACGAGGACACTGACGCCCCACACACCGAGCTGTGTGAGCATGTAGCACAAGGCCTTCGCCAATTTCGGCGAGATCGAGTGTTCGTCCAGACCATTTAACATGCTGATGGTCAGTGGGAGGATCGGCTGGTCGACTGAGTATTCGAGCAACCCGAGGAACTCATGTTTAACGCCTCCGGTTCTGTAGAAGATGAGCGAGGTCGGGTCCGCCGTTGTCCCGGTGTGCTGGATGTCGGCGTTCGCGAACATATTCAGATCCACCTGGCTTGGGAGTAGCCACCGCAAGCTCGCTCCTGTCGGCCGCGGTGGGCGTATATGTGACCGTGCTGTACAGCCAGACTAGCTGACTGATCATTGAACCATTCTACAATCAAGTAGCAGCTCTTTGGCTCATTGATATCCTTGTGCATTTCGAAAAATGAACCTCACCACCGTCGTCCAATGGTTGGAGATATAATCACAGTACCAAGACTCGCGAGGAGACACGCAGCTTCGCCTTCGCGAGATATATCCACGGCCTGAGGTAGCAACACGGCTTGATGAGAAAAAAAATACAGTGAGTACGTTTAAAGGTTGTCGGTAGAGCGGCGCACGCAGGGCAAACTCCGGGGCAATTGCCGTTGAGGACTGCCACGTGATCGCGTGAACTCCGAGGCCTCGGGAACTGACAGTGCCGGTCCCTCGTTCGCACGCCTTTCTGCAGTGCAGAAATACCGGCCCCCATTTGCGCAACCCAAGAGCGTCCCCATAATAACTGGTCATATTTACAGTATAGATGCGTGTACTATTATAAAGGCCGTGTGGGCCTTACACGACAGTCACAGACAGTAAGAATAATGACATGGTCCGAACACCCGAAGATACAAATGACGAGAGAATGTACTGGACAGCAGAACAAAGTCGAACGGTGCGAACATAAATAAATTCATGTGCCCAAATCTACAACGTTGCCCAAGCACCGAACATTACTCCGCCGACTGTTGCAGCAAGTGCTGTGAATAAAGGTGCTGAGACATGGAAAAGGTGGACATTCGCCGAAGCCGCATTTCTAAGACGTCATCCATTTAAGCTGGCGTGCTCGCATTAGTTGGATTTAAAATGACGCACCCAGATGTAACCGCGCTGGCTGCTGCACCTGTTGCAACTGTATAAACCGAACCAGCAAAGGTGGTGATTCTACCAGCACCACTTGTCGCAAGCGTGATCGCAGCACCACCGACAGATGTGATTTCAGTGAAAACCTCCGCACCAATGGCTGCAAATATTCGTAAGTGTTCTGGGAACCCTGTGATAGAAGGGAGGACTAACAAGTGACTTGAGTCTTGATATCACCGGCCGCCGAGGTGACGTCGGACCCAACGGATCCGCCGACAGACGTCGCTTGTGTGAAGATTGATACCGCTGTCGGTTTTGATTAGGGCTGCGATGTGAGCTCTAAGACGCTGGGACGCACCGTCAGACGTAATATCACCTGCAATTGACGCAACTGCACAGTAGGTTGATTAAAATTTGGACTCTGATAGCAATGTGGAAGGTACTACGCACACTGACGCTTCTCCTGTGGCCGGGCCTCAGGCGCAGCAAGGGCGAGCGCGATCAGGGAAAGGGGAGTGAGAAATCTCGTGAACTTCATGGTATTACTTGGTGGTTAAGTTGGTCAAGTAAGCAGGTTAAGAGAAGAACGAAAAGGAAGATGTGATATGTGAATGACCGCTTGCTCATTCGATTGCTCATTTATACGAAGAGTGTGAGACGCGTCAGGTGCGGTTTGTCAAGGAACACAGCTGTGGAGTCTTAGTGTGGAGCTGCGGCCAGCTATTGGTCATCCGGTCATGTGGCGGTGACCCTCGTCAAGACCCCTCGTTGCCAACGAGTTCATTGAATTCATCTGACAGGACCATCCAGGGTCGTGTGTTCTTCTGGGTAACCTTGCCGTCACAGTGGCCATTAATAACTCCTACGCTGAACATCCTGGATGCGAATTGCATGCAATGCGACGCGCCGACGCCAAAAAAGTTTGGTCAGCTGGAGTCTGCGTTGCGCAGTCCGATGAAGTCCCGGTCCTGTATCACCCGACCATGCGGTCATCGATCATCCGACCGCAGTATGTCTGTGCTGTATGTCTGTGCTACTCCGCGGTCAACTTCCCTGATGAGATGAGGTAGTCTGTCAGTCCGCAGTGGGCACTTTTTTTTTCCAGCAAGTGGCACCCCTCTACACAGATGTCTACACCTGGCTCAAATCCCGATTTACACTAATACGCCGAAGTCATCTACATACACTTAACCGCTCGCGGCATACCATTGAACTCCGCCTAATCGTCTTGACGGCTGCTGACGCGCGTTTGACTCTGGCTCCTTCCTTCAAATCTGAGCGCGTAGCCGGATAAACCTCAGAGAAGGCAAAATGCGCGCGGGATCACGCACGATCCGCTAGAGTCATTCCGATGATCTTTCTGTGTAGGAATCGAAGGCAATATACACGGGTCCTGTCAGCCCATTTCTGTCAAAAAGTGACGTCTCCTTCGCATGTGGTTTCAGAAGGGTGCTACAGTATTCGTGGCCGCCGATACATGTCAGCACCTCGCACCAAATCCGGCGGGCCGCAAGCTCCGCTCGATGCACACCCGTATTTATACAAGTCGAGCACAGAGGCCGCTCTCCTCTAATCAATGGGCCCGCTTCAAGGCGCCTTGACTTAGGATACTTAAATCATCCCCGATGCTGCTGGCTTGGACAAGATGTTCGTGAGTAGCTTCAGAAGTTTCTCTTATACCATATTGACCTATATTTTTATTATAGCGTCTGGTAGGAGTTAGTGTTACCTACTGTGCTATTCAAAGCTCGTGCGCTCCACCACGCGCACCGCCTTTATATACGGATATCGAGCCCGGTCGGGTGCTTTCCCTCCCTGTCGAAATTGTTCTCGCTATTCTTGAAGCGGGATACTACACACATGACATTCACCGGGATACAGGGTTTCTCCTAAGCGCTGCTCTTGTCAGCAAAGGATGGTCGCCGGCTGCGCAGATGCTGCTATTCCGACATGTCTCCATACGCTCCCATGTGGCCTTCAACGCCTTGTTCAATGCCATATCCTCCCATACGACTCGTGGAAAGCGTCTTGCGCGGCATGTGCGGTCACTAAGCGCCGTATTGGATCCTCAACAGCCCGGACGTCTGCATGCGCTCTCCTTCGCTCGTGCAGTTTCGCTGTTCCCCAACTTATCGGAACTCGATCTATCCTTCTACCCCCCACCGAAGCCCTGCCCGTTGCACGAGCGGGAAGCCGAACCCTTTCTCGCCCTCGAGGACGAAGCATTGTCCATACTGGGCTCTGGGCCCCGCATCACCGCCCTCCGCCTTGCGAACTGGTCAAGCGATACGTCGCTACTTGGCACGCTCCTCTTACTCTACCATCACACCCTACGTACCCTCTCCCTACGCGGAACGCCCGCCTCGTACTCCGTTCCACCCGCGTCGCCTCCTTTGCCCACCCCACTGTGCCCTCTCAACCTGACGCTGGAGCCCTCGCTCGCCCTCGTTCCCGCGCTCATGGGCTGGCTCACAAACACCAACACCGCCCCGCTCGTTCGTGCGCTCGAATTCACGCGCCAGCCCGAGCCCGCGGTCCTTGCGGCATTACTCGCGGTGCACGGCGCCAGGCTCACCGCGCTCGCCCTACCGACGCTCACCCCGGCGGATGCAGCGGTCGTCGCGGCGCATGGATGTTCCCACCTCGTGGCGCTGCGCACGGAACACCCGTACGCCGCACTCCCGCTGCGCGCGCGTCTGCGTCACGTGGCGCTTGCAGCGGCTCCCGCGCTCGTGCTCGTCCGCGAGGAGGCGCGCGCGCGGGGACATCTGGAAAGCATGAGCGTCGTTATGTGGCGCGGAGATGAGGAGGAGCGTGAGATGGTGCACGTCCTGAAGGCGCTTTGTGCGCAACTCGGGGTCCGCGTTGAGTTCGAGCGGGATGTGGTTGCGTTTCGGGCGCGGTTTTGGGCTGGCGTGCTCGTATGAGTCGGATAGCTCTTTCCGTTGTCTGTTGACGGTTCGTCCGCTTCGTGGGACGAGATTCTGGGGTCATGCCGATGGGAGCTCACCACACGGTCTTATCCCGCTTCAGCCTTACAACGCCGACGACGGGGGATCTACTTCACTGAATCTTTGTGACAGTAGATAAACTTCCATCCCACGATCTGATTTCGCATCAAGAATCACTTCTGCGGCAGTATTCACGTGACTTGGTTAGATGTTTTGCGCTAAGGAAAACGATCCTCGAGGACATGCCAAAAAGGAGGGACCATCACTGGCTTTTATTCCAAGGCGTCAGAGGTCACCATTGACATGATCGAATGTCCGAGGGTTACAAAACGTAGTCACCTACGTTTGTTAAGCTTAGCAGTCACTTGGAAGGATACACAATGATACTTCCATTTTTCAGCCGACTGTCAGAGCTGGAGCGTCAACACGTCAATGTTCCAACGTTTTCAACAGTCAATATTCAATAGTCAACACGGGAACTGAGTGATACGCGACCACATAGAGAACCTTATAGAGAGCTTCCTGCTGATGCACTGGATGACCTGGGAGTCGTACAGAACTACGTGTAGAACATACGCCAGATCACCAGGCCGCCCGCGGGTGGTGACAGGGTTCCCGCGGTTTGGCCCATGTCGGCCTTTCTGGGATAACAGACTATCACGTAACGTCCGTTTTCGGAAGTTTTGCATTTCTTGGACGTGCGCGAACCTGCCAGTGGCAGTAAGTTACTTACAGTAGAACCCCATATCGTGGATGGTATGTGCTGCGGGTTATGAAGGTGTATGGGTTATGGTATGCAAATTCCCACCTAACAAGTCAACTCGGTGGACTCACTTTTCTATGGGGTATCGGAGGCTACTATGAGTTATCTACTACTAGTATAGGGCGGTGTATTGTGGCAGTGTATTAGGGTGTGTTCAAGGTGTGTTCTCCACTTCTTGACTGTATATCAAGCCATCGACAAGCACCTTTCTAGAGGATGTCCGAGTCCTTTTCTCCCCTTCTCTTCCATCTCTTCAACTCACGCACTCTCTTATCAATAGACTTTGATTCTGTCTCTCGAAGTTGCCCTTGACGCCGGGTTTCCACACCAGCGACGCCACCGGCACCATCACAATGGCTCACTATGATGTCTTTCGCCATCACCTTTCGATCAAGTACCCTGCGTATGGATTCGCCCTTTGGGAGCCAGATTCTGGGAATCTATATCCTGCCATTGAGGTTGGCAATGTCGGCTACATTCGCGAAGGCAGATTCCACCGTCTCTTCAATGCTTTACTACCCGCAGAAGATGAATCCCATGAAGACCTTGGTGTTCCAGATGGCTATGAACAGCTTACGCTCAACATCAAAAAACATATCAACATTTTCAAGCTTGATCCCCAAAATTTTTGTTCGGCCAAAGTTACCTCGATGCCTGAATCGGAGCGATTGGCTGCAGGGTAACTGAGCTACACGATTTACCTGCACTGTCACTCATATTTTCTCAGGCCAAACGAAATCCGCAAAGTCTCTTTTTCGTGCACGACGAAAGAGGGCGCAGTATTATACCTTCCAATACAGGCTAGAGGAGAGGACACGGTGGCGGGTCCAGATTTCGGCAAGTGGATAATCAGGCATATCGACAGTTGGTTCGCGTGGGCTCGACAGCTTGGGCTGGAGATTAACCGGATGGAGGATATCATCTTGGTCACTGGGACTCATCGCACGAGATCTTGGACTAATGTCGCTTTCCCCGGCGGCCAGGAAGGCGCACAGGCATCATTCGGGGCAAAGGTGGCTCACCGCGGTCATGCTGTTACCGTCAACTGGCAATTCTCACACGAGTGCAATCGAGGCGTGCTATTGAATTGTGGCCCTGCTGGCGAGGTATGACTATTCGCTGGTTGTGCTACCAAACGAATCCTGAACTACCTTTCCTTGTTCTCGCTAGGACCTACCGGAGGATCAGTGCATATTCCTACGAGGGTTTCGCGTCACTCGTAAGCTCATGATACTGCCGAGACTTAAGGGGGCGGCAGGACCCAGTCCGGACCCAAAGGAAGATGACGGGGAGCCAGACCCGGGACTCGTACCGATATCTGTTGTGCCAGAGGTAGAGTTGCAGCACCTTTGACATTTTCTAATCTTCATTTTGGTTTTCGAAGTACCGGGATCCTCTTCACCTTCTACTAGAATACATGGCCGAAGTGAGTGCTGCGGACTTGGCTGTGTACACCAGTTCTCTCTGCGCGTTGGTGCCAATATAATCCTTATAGGAGGCACCCCCTGGCTGCGATATGCTCCTCGTTCACGATGACGACTTGAAAGGACTTGTTGGGAATTTGGATGGGATTGATATTATAAGTTGAAGCGCTCTACACAATACACCATTGTGTTGATGTTTTCTTACTTAGAAACTAGACGCTCTCCAACCTGATGCAGTGTTAAGCCACATCCGGGGCCTCAAGCCAACGCTCCAAAGCACTCAGATCGGTAAGCCCTTTGAGTATCGCAATTTTATATTTTTCACAGCGGAAGCGCCCACCTGAAAGATCTGCCGTCCGCTCGCAACAACCGTGAAAATGCTGATACAGAACCCGCTTGGGTAGTTACACTCTCAAACATTTTTGAAAAGCAGAGTGAGTTTCGCGTTTTTCGATGGGCCTTGGCTACATTGCTGCTGATAGCGCCGGTGGCTCCATACTCCTCGGCCTCGTATCCACTTTCCCCCGCTTCAAGTTTCCCATCGCATCCGGGACCAGCAATTCAGGTTGAAACAGGCCCGTCTTCGAGCCACTACTCGCATATATCGCCATTGCTATCGCACCCGGTGGCGTTGGGAACGGCTCATCCACTTTCCCCACAACTATCGTCTCCGGGACCAGCCATTCCACCAGTGCCGTCTTCGAGCTACTACTCGCATGGTCCGCTATCGCACGTATCGGGAACGGCTCATCCACTTTTCCCACTACCACGTTCGCCTCCAATTTTCCCATTGCATCAGAGACATGATCTTCAGGAGGTTGGACTATTTTCGCCTGTGCCTCTGAGCTGCTCGCCAGAGTCACCGCCTTCAGTGGTACCGAGAGAGGCTCAGATCCCCACCGCCCGCCCGAGAGATCGTGCGTGTATTCCCTACTACCTAATAATGATACACTTAGCAAGTTGTGATGTGAATGGAGTAGATGACGACTCGGATGATGAGGAAGACTGGGACGACCATGACATTTCGGCAAGGCACGGTGGTGGCCCGCTCGCTAGGCTTTCTCCACTGGCAAGCTCTCAGGCTCGGGGCCGGGAAGTGAACAACATGTCGTGAGTAACCCTTCAATTTCACGTCGTGCAAACCGTCAATCTGGTTCTCACGGTTAATTAGGTATGAAATTAATGATCTCATCGCGGAGCTATGCATCGTATGCGACGCGCGGGTTTGTATCGAGGGAAGCGCATACTGTAGTGCGGAGTGTGCCAATCACGGCGCAGCTGGCTATCCCCAAGTTGATGTATGGGATACCCTTGGCCCGTACACAAAAACACCCACTTCGTCACACCCGCAGCCTGACCACGACACCACCCATGCACACCATGACAGTACTTCAGCCTAGTGAGCGTCGAGGCTCTTCTGTACTTATATACCAGACTATGACTGTTCTGTATATATATAAGTCCAGCCCTCCCTCGATGAAAGATAGCTTCTTGCGCTATTCACCTGCCTGCTTACACCTTTCTCCTGCTAAAACTAAGTGTTCTATTGAGTCTTACACTTGCGCTTGTCGTGCACTCCACCCGCACCGCCATTATCTACGTATGCCGAGCCTGGTAGGCCTCGTTGAAATTGTTCTCGCCATTCTTGAAGCAGGAGGGATACAGGGCTGCTCTTGTCAGCAAAGGTTGGTCACGGTCGCCAGCCGCGCCGATGCTGTTATTTCGACATGTCTCCATACGCTCCGAGTCCATGCTGTATTCGCGCGCAGACTAAAGAGGGTGGTTATTTTGCCAATAAAATCGCTCATTCTCCACCTCGTCACCGTTTCATATGTGATGTGATAGTAGGTGTGAGGCATGATCAGCGTAGGTAGGCCCGGGAGGGAGTCATCTGGCATATGAGGTATGTATCCAAAAGGACAAAAACGATGCTACACGACGAGTTCGCCCTCGACTGCACCAGGGGCCAGTCCAAGACGCTCCAAGACTCGTTCATACCGGTCTCGGTTTGTGCGCTTCAGGTATTTCAGGAGTTTGGCTCGCTGATGAACAAGCCGACGCAAGTTTCTCCGGTTCGCCACGTCACGCTTAAATCCACTAAGGTGGTTCCACAAGTTGCGTATTTGCAGTGTCAGGAGTGCCGCTAGCAGAAACACGTCAGACAACGCCCGGGCGACAAAATTAAGATCGCGTACCTTGCACCTCGGTCCTCCCGGTATCGTTCGGCTTCCCCGGCTCCGAGAACGCCTCGATGACCCTACGGCGATTCTCAAACGCGATACCCGCCGCATTCGCATTCCGCAAGTCGACGAGTCTCGCGACCGCATTCGCCTGCTCCACGCCCGCCACGAGCTCGCGCTCATGGTGCGCCGCCATATCCGCCACCTTGACGCCCTGCATGCCATTCATCTCCCTGCGCGTGCTCATGTCCGCCGCAAGCAGCGGGAGATGCGCGAAGAGCAATTGCTGCTCCCGCTCGCGGATCCCGAACGCCAGAGATGGCGGCACGTGCACGTCCGCGTCCGCTGCGGGTATGTGGAGGTCGTGCGAAGGCGCGTCGGAGGCGAGCTCGTCGGGCCGCACGAGCACTCGTGCCAGGTCGCTGGAAGACCAGCCGTCGTCGCCTGAGATGGTGCCCAGCACGACGTGCGGCCGTGTAGATGCGGCCTTTTGTCGGAGCTCCTCGCGCTTGGCGATGTTTTTTTGTCTGGTTAGACGTGTTTGTCGTTTGCGTGCAGACTCGACGCTGAGAACGGCGGTGGTGTGTAGTGGGGCGTTACGCCCCGCGACCACAGATGTGACCCTGGAGCCTGGGTCATGCTTAGTACGAATAGAGGTAGGATATATCGATACACACCTTGCAGTAGATAGGCCCGTAGCATTCTTCCTATCCTACGGCGGCGTTGACGGCGTTGTGCTGGCTTGCGAGTGCCAAGTCAGCCAAGTCGCGGTTGATGCCGCTGCACGTGAACCGTGGGAAATTCTGGGCAATATATAAACACGCGGCGTTGGCTCCTGACGTTTTTTACTCAAGGGATTATGCCACGCTGTTCGATGTTAGATTCCTCCACCGTTGTTAACAGTGCCAGTGACTCTTTTCGAGTCCCTGTAATCTCGAGAAAGACCCAGGCTAGGAAGTGTCGTGTCTACACCTTTGGAGGACACGGCATGTCGACATATCCATGGGACATGTTTTCGTTATGTTTTTATTGATGATCTGTTGAAATAAACGTCTTTCCATCTCACATCGACAAAGTTTGTCAGGATTCAAAGAGAAGAAAGAAACCAGTTTCTCTTCAACTTCATACACAAGGCTAGCCCGGAAGAAAAAAATTCCATATTCCCATTTCAACTATAGTTTCTATCTATTACTCCAAGCGACCAACGCGATCACGCCGTACTGTATCAGCTCTGTTCCTGCTGCAATGCGCGCTGCACAATGATCATCTCCTCTGCGCTAAGTTGCCCCGCGAGCGCCCCAAATCCATCCGCATCGCGCGCCGCGCTCTCTCGAATAAAAGTAGTGATGTGTGCCTGGACGTCCTGTTATCAGCACGGTAGACACATACATCAAGAAGAAAAACGCACGCGAAGGTCGATCAGAGAAATCGGATCCTTCTGGAGGTCCTCGTCGTCGTTGCTAGCAACCAAATCGTCGTCTTCATCGAACGAGGGGCCGCCCACACCCATCATATCCGCCAAGAATGAGAACCTCTCCTCTTTTATCCTCTCCTCGTCAGACCAGTCAGAGTCCTTTTTTGAACAATGAGTGAGTCACCACGGGAGGAAAAAAGAGTGAGCTTACTCCGTCATCGAACTGGGTGTCGAGTGGGGCTTGTGGGACCGCGAGGTTCGGAGCTTCGCCGCTTGGTTGCAGATCGTGTAGCAAGAGTTTGAGCGCCTTGACCGGGAACGCTACTCTAGTGAACTGAGGCGGCTCTGTTACAACAACCACAATTTTTTTTTAAAAACCCTCCTTCTAGACGAATCCAACTCACCAACTTTCGTTTTTGATCGCGTCATGATCGCTAACGAGAGATATTTCATCAAAGTTCCATTTGTGAGCGCATGTGTAAAAAAAAACCCACTGTTCTTCGTCGCAGCCGTGATGATGATGTCGCCCTTGACCACAACCGCCTGCAACGAGGGTCGCTCAGAAGCCAGCAGCGTACACAGCGCGAGCGCGCTAACGCGAGTCGGCCAAAAGCCCTGAAACGTCGATGCGTTCTCGCACCACGTATTCAGCAGCACGTCCAGGCCCGCGCGTGCATCCTCCTCTCCGACGCGTGTGGCCTCAAGCAAGTCCAGCGCGGCGTCGCGATGGCTATACACCAAGAACGCAAAGGGGACGACGAGGCTCTGGAGGAACGTTGCGGTCTGCGCCGTGCGCATGCGGACGAGCATCGCGTGGAGGAGGTCCGGGAGCACGGGGAGCATGCTGTCGCCTGCGCGGCGGAAGAGGTGGATGATGAGGTCGCCGATGACGAGTCCGCCCGACTCGTCTTGGTTCTGCAGTAGACGCGCGATCACCGTGAATACGTGCAGGAGGCCCGATTGGCCGTCGGCGGCGTCGTGCGTCCACGACAGGAGCTGTCCGACGTCCTTGCGCACGACGAGCGTCAGCAGCAGAACCCCATTCTAAAGAAAGTCTGTTTATGTTTGGATGGTCAGTTTACGGCACGCGCACCTGGAGGACATCTCGGTCTTCGGCGATTTTGAGGCAGTCGAATACACATGGTGCGATGGCGGCGAAGAAACCCTCTCCTAAGCCCGTCTCAGGGGCGCCTCGCGCGACGCTGCCTATGAGTTCGAGTGCCGATGAGGCGACCCACGATTCATCCGCGTTGGCAGTTCCGATCGACGCAGTGAGCCTCGGCAGCGCTATCTTCACGGCTGTCTCATACACCCCTGGCACTTTTGCACTTGCAATAAAGTGCAACACATCATTAAGGATAGACAAGAAGATCGGGTCTGTCAGATAGCTCTCGGGATAAGCGACGGGGCTTCGTGTGAAGGGATTAACGAAAACGCACCCTTGATATTCTTCGGCCAGACATCCAAAAGTGCGGTGGTAAGGGCCTCAGCTAGTTCTGTCGTAAACCATGAGCCATCCCCGACCTCACACAAGACAGATATCGTCTCGAGGACAAGGGACAGTGTATCTTCCGATGTTTCTAGCAAGAACGGCCCGAGGTCCCTCGTTATGCGAGGGATGATAGTCGATTGGGCATCAGAGATGTACCGCGCAAAACTGCATTTGAGTAGTCAAAACACGAGCGCCCTTTTGTGGATAACGGAACTCACTGTTGGATCGACTTTACCGCGGAGACTTTGAACGGGACTTCGGTCTCGGTAGACTCGATGACCTGTACAGCAGCATCGAGATATTGCCCGCGCACGTCCGGGGGAAGCAGATCTGCAAATCGGCTAGCAAGAAATAGGCAACGACCTTGTAAAAATGGATAGGCTATATGCTGTTAGACTGCCGTCTACTTCTCGACTCTCATGCCACGAACCTGAAAGCGTAAGCAGCGACGGGATGACATGCGTGAGGAGGAACTCGATGTCTATAGGTCGGGGGCGGCCAGCGTCGTGCTCGTCGTTCGAGATGTCTAAAATCGTCTCTGCCTGAGAGCCCAGGACTGCAAAAGCGCTTTCGAGGGGACGCCACCTGATGAAACAAAAATGACATAAAACACATTGAGAACCAGGAAATAGACTTGCCAGTCCTCAACGCCAGCTTCTCGTGCCTGGTTGGCCTCCGTAACTGTACGCTGGACAGAAGCATGCAGTGAAGACGCCGTTTGGACTGGGGCGTTGGTCAAGAGAGACTACAATGAGACAGCGTTAGGCCTGGTATAGCGGGTGTCCTCAGCCAACGGCGTACTGAGAACAAATCGAAGACAGCGGCTCGGATGCTGTACTGCTGTGTATCGTCGTCTTCTTGAGAGATGAACACATTCACGTCCGCTGCCCATTCTTCTTCCTAAAAACTCACACATACGGTCATTCATTCATAAGAAGAACTTGAGGGACGTACGTTATCCTTCGTCATCTGGCCCCACTGCACCAGCGCATCGACCAGTTGCGCCAAGGTTCCCTCATCGAACGACACGCGAGACTTGCTTTGACGTGTAGCGCCCGCGACAAAGTCGACGAGAGGGGCCGTGAGCTTGTACAACTCGATCGGCTCACCCTCGGAAGAATTAGGGACCGCCGAGCTGTCTGCAAGATAATATTGCACGTAGGTTGGATAGAGCGCGTGGAGGTGGTGCAGAGAGGCTGTAACGTAGCCCGGCAGATACGGCGCGATGACGCGTGGAAAGGACGTGTGTACCGTGTCGAGGGTCTGTTCTTCCCAAAAACCAGGTCTAGTGAGACGGACAGGGGAGAAACAGAGTTACGCACCTTGAAGATCTGCACGCGGATTTCTAGACCGTCCCAGTGCTCGCCGGAGACGTCCTGCTGAGGGTCGAGATTGAGGAGAACGTTGAAGTAGTCCAGCCAGACAGGTAACACGTTTCCGGCGGCCTCTTTGACTGCTTGCGGGTGCTGATCTTTGACCATATAGAGCGCCTCGACGCATTGGCGAAAGACGGAAATCGTGCGCGAGCGGGTCAAAGGTGTGTGTTGCTAATTATGCGCGCTTCGCAATCCATAATTGTGGTTCAATCGGGGGCCAAAAACGTACCTCGGTGGCAGTCAGAACCGACATTAGGACGGGCAACAGTTCCCGCATGACAGGCAGAAGCTGATCTTCCGTTAGGTCCGTTCTGACAAACTCGGTGAACACCTGCATGGCGCCGTGGGTGGAGTTGGGTGATCCAGACAACAAAAGCTGGACGAGGAGATTAAGCAGGTCTGGATATTCGTCCGGCCAGTCGCTATTGGCTATTGTCGACAAGGTATGCGCCTGGGACGGATTGTTGGTCGCGTAAGGTGAGACCGTTGGATGAAATCAACGCACGCATAAAGATCTGATCTTGCGATCCGAATCGGACAGACCCTGGAAGACAGCCTGGCGGATCTGTTCCTTCACCTACCACACACTTCATGGTGATCTAACAACGCGCATTGCAGAAAGACAACATACCTCCGGCGGGGGCGCATCTCCTCTGAATTGCTGGAAAAAAGGTGACCAATGCTCCTTCACGTACTTTCTGAGCACGATAGTAGCAGAGTACTGGCACGCGACGTCATCAAGAGACGGTTTTCGCTATTAAGTCACACGAGACTCATCTGTCGCAGGGAAGATTCCGCATCCTGAGAGAGAATAAGTTGCGCGAGTGAAAGCGCCGATTCTTTATGCGCAAGTCGAGTGAGAAAAGACTGCCGCCTCGAGAAACCGCTCACGTGGGATCTTGAGAAGTTCCGAGAGGCTGAGCTCCGCAGCAATTCGAATGCTTGAGTCGGGATTAAGAGTAGATGTGAGTATTTGTGCAATAGTGGCCATGATGGAGGAGGGTATGAAGACGCGGTCGTGGCTGCGACGCGTCGCGTAAATACACACGGGGCACGTGCCAAGTACAGTAGATGAGTTATGTGGGGGTCTCTTTCCCAAGGTCCCACTCTCTCACAGACCCACGCTTCTTGTACTCGATATCCATGAGCGCGTTCCCCCCCTCTGACCAGCCCGCCAGCGTTCCTGCGACACCGATACCAGCAATCTTGCTCTTGCTCTTCTTCTTCTCCTTTCCGCTCTTCTCGACCACACCGAGGCGCTTTCGTTCGGCCTTGTCCACCCGCCGCTGCTTGATCAGGTCGAGCATCGCGTCCCAGCCCTCAAACTCGGCGTTATTGACTAGGCCAGTCGCCGGGATGTTGGGTGCAGCCAGCGGTGCGACATCCAAACGAGGGTCATAGGACGCCTCGAAGTACTTGTCCATCTTCGACGGCAGGTCAGGCCGGACGCTATCACGGGAAAAGTCAGCCGGTGGCGGAAGGGGTGGCGGTGGACCTGGTGGCGGACGTGGCCCAGGAGAGGGAGGGCTGGGGGAGGAATCGCGTGGGACAGGTCCAGGGCCCAGGATAGAGGTGTTAGAACGCGAATCTATCGAAGAAGCTTTCCCCTTCCCCTTGACCTTGCGGCGTAAATCAGCAGACCCGCGTTCAGCGCTATGCTCCGTAGCCAGAGGCTGAGTGGATGCTCTTGAACCAGATGGCCGACTCCCGGAAGCTAACCCCTCCGACAACGTCTCCGAGCGGGGTGCTTTCTCAGGAGTGCGGGAACGTGAGCGTGAGCGTGATCGATGCCGGTGTCGGCGGGAAGTGTGGTGGCGGTGTGAGCGCCCTTTGTGCCTCGTGTGCGAGTCGGCATCGTCCGAGTCTGGACTCCTAGAGCCCTGCCGCCGTCGACGACGCCGCGAAAGACGACTTTCATCTTCAACATCTGAAGAAGGAGAAAGAGAGCGGGGTCGCTTAGAAGTGGAAGTGTCGCCTGCGCCACGGTCTTCGGAAACAAGGGGACTCCTGCTCCTCGATGCGGCGCGGGGACGTCGATGACGACGCTTCTCCTTGTCTTCATCCTCTGAGGGAGAGCGGTGTCTGCGACGCCTGGATGAACCATCTTCGTCATGCCGAGACCTCCGGGAGCCATGACGTTCGCCCGCGTGATCCTCCCGTCGCCTCTTTGATGGCTTCCACCGACCCTCGCCTGCGTCGTCTGACCCGAGCCGGTCCCAGCTCCTCTCTCTATGTTTGCGCTTGCGCTCTCGCGAGTCATCCCTACCACGCCTCGAGCGTCTTGCACGTTCCGCAGCAGCCGCCTCCTCTGCACGCGCCCGACGTTCTGCACGTTCCTGAGCCTCGCGCTCTATGCGTAGATCGGCAGCGGAGAGGGCTTGGGCCCTGAGAATGCTCTTGTTGTGATCGTCTGTGTTGCGGATAATAGATGAAAGAAACCGCTTGTTCGCCTTTGGTACAATACTCTCTTGCCTGACAGTTGAATTCGTTAATGTTACGGGCAGAGTTGATAGAAAAAAATGAACGGACTGGGGAAGGTAAGCGCGGATGCCCTGCTTGTCGTACTGGTCTGCCTTCTTCTTAGCCTCCTTGAGGATAAGGTCGGCTACGTGGCGGTCGAGGTCTTCGTCTGTTACGTTGGTAGGAAGTGAAGCACCCATCTGAGCACGTACGAGGCTAGATACTACAGAGGAAAGCGAGCTGTCTGCCATACTAGTCGTGTGCAACACAGACAACCCCGTGCACCCCGCAGACAACCAACCCGGCCCGGCCCGGCGTAAACGAGGACAGCCCTCATTGTATTTCCCCTAGGTATGTCTCCTAGGCCACGCTATTGCCACGCCCATAGCCACACGTTCTGGACACTCACATTCATTGTAAACCCTCTAGTCATTGCTCTCTCAGGAGTACGACATATGAAGCTGTTTCCTGGGGTCTCACCTTAGCTGAAAGTTTTGATGCATGACCGCGCATGGTTTTCTCGACGTCCAAAACTATGAGGATGGCACACAGCAGTGTGGAGTATCACCAAAAGCCGACAGGTTCGTACCGACTCTCACGAGTCGTGCTGACTGCAACAATGCTTTAGATGCTGTAATGTGGAGTACTTGAGACGCGCAGGTGGAGCTCCCCTTGGAGCTCTCGCATACCATCGACTAGCAAATGGGACGCTGCCATCGCGGTGTGCCGTCGATCTGAATGCCACCTTCTAGAGTTTCAGACTTGTGATCAACGTCAAGTTATCAACAGTAGTACAATCGCCTGAACAGTAAGCCAGGGAACTGACGCCCTCCGGTTGATATGTCTGGGCGATTACTGTAAATAACCCCGCACGTTCTTTGTAACGTCCATCCTCTTTGCTTTATCGCCGCCAGCTCAGTTGGCTGACTTAATTGTCTCAACCCAGACATGCCACCTCGCTTGGCCGTACGATCGGTAACCCTCATATAGGTATCTAGGTTGTCATCTATGCTTGATAACTGCGTCGTTCTATCTCAACCGTTGCTCTCAATTGAAACCCCATACCGCTAGCGATGAGTCATTTCTTGCGGCGTGATAGATAACACTCTAAAGTGGTCCTTGTCCTCATGCAGTATGGTCTTTGATATTCCAAAGTCCGTTTGGCTCGTAGATACTTCAATACTGTTGAGCTGGCAGATCTTTAATTGTATAAGGGGAAAGTGTACGCTTCCTTCCAATTTCATCGTTTTCAATAATGACCACACGTTCGTTGCCCTGAACCCCTCCCACTTCGGCAATCACCTACTCCCGGGGGGTCACGGGGAGTCTCTCGTCTCCGAACCGCGCAGAGGCTGTTTGCAGGCGCGCCACTTTGATACGCCCCCAAAATCGCACGCTAGACGAGAATCAGACACCTCGGTTGATGAGGGGGTCCCTCCGGTCATAGAGATCGGATCGCGAGCTCGTCTCATTCCGACGTCTGTCAAATGTGCTACAGTATACTGATATCACAATGTAATAGGCGCCGCAAGGGTGTATGTAACACCCGGTCTTTGAACTTGGCGTCAACCTGTGGAATGTGGCGATTGGGCAGGCGAAGTGGGATCATTCAAGTTGCCAAGTCCTGGTGGACCAACGTGCCATCATGATAGGTACGGGCAGCGCACCCCGCCTTAATTGAGAGAAGACCGATTCCGGCCATTTGCGCACGAATGACGCACTGCCTATAGGTCCGGGCCGGAGAGTTGGTAACTGATTTCTCTTATCTCTCGCAGCGCGCTAGCGCTACTATGATCTGAGACATAGCACGCTCGGACTTGAATAGGATCATTCCTACTGCTAGACTTATCGGCGCAATTTCCGCGGTCTGACACCGCCAAAATGATGACTACAAATACTATGACGTGACGCACGGTCGTGGTCTGGGAGTCGGCTCTTATCCTTCTCCTCCTCACCACCAACACCACCACCAACCCAACCCACCCGTATATCCCCACTCGTCCGTGTTTGGGTTTACGCATATTCATCGGATCTACCGCTGGCGGTGGTGTAGTAATCAACCCCTTATATATAACCTCTCCTTGCCTACCAGTTCCGAGCGACAACCCGCCCAACACACAAATGCCCAAGCTCGCTTCCAAGCTCTTCCAGCTGCCAGTCTCTCCCCCCGGCAGTGCCATCCACCAGGCCCCTCCAACCATCAACGAGCCCTCCTGGCTCACCGGCCCCGCCCTCAAAGCCGCCACGGAGCACCTATTCGCGACACAGCGCTCCAAGAAGGCCGCAGATCGCGCCAAGGGCAAAGTCGCCCACGGCGGCGGCCCCTCGTCGTCCCGCAACTCGTCCGCCATGGAGAAAGTCTGGGCGGAGATATGGGAGGCCAGCGCGCAGCAGCAGCAGCAGTCGGACGACGGGGACTGGCCTGAGCTTCCCATGCCGCCTGTTGCGCCGCCGTTGCGCGCGACGCAGGACCGGTGCGAGGTGCCGCTCATGGCGCTTGTGCGCCCCGTCAAGCTGCGCGGGGCCAAAGCGAAGGGTACGTCAACGCCATAATACGTCATTGTCATGCTTATAATGCGGCGATATCAGAAACTGAGAGGACCGAGTTTGAGTTCTTGCCGCAGGTGAAGAACGTCATTGCGCTGGACGACGCGGAGAGCAATGTGCCTGACGAGCCTTGGGAGTATATCTCGAGTGCTGGGGGCGATGACGAAGCCCGCAAGATATTTTCGTACGCCGAGATTGTGTCAAAGTCGGCTTAGAGGATTCCTGGACATTGACTGCTTTTTCGTGTTTACACTTGCCCGGAAGGGTTGTATACCACTTATTTCTTGCCCGTTCGTGACACTGCCGTGAGGAGCGCTTTATCTGTATATCTCTTACCTATCGTGTGCCAATAGTAATATATATATATTCGTGTCTGCCTGCGACGAGGTATTGTAGTCCTTGTCCCGAAGACGTAGCAAGACGTAGCCATCTTCGGATCTAGTTAAGGTAACAAGGTTTACAGTATGCCGAATTACGAAATGTGGACATGGAGTAATGCATTGCGAGATAGATTGATCCTGATAGATAAGACGACCATGCACGAGGATTGGAGCATTCAAGAGAAACCCGTTCGGATGGAGGGAGTGAAGATTGGGAGTGGGTGGGCCTATACGTGTCAATAGTGAGTGACGATGCATCAACGAGATAGCAGGGTATCTTCTTACCTCCGTATTGAACACGTACTCTGCAGCAGACGATCAGTTGGTGTGTTGTCCACAAGTCACAAATAGTTCTCACTCACTCGATAGTGGTAACGTGTCTCCATCCGAGAAGAGCAGGAACAGGTATTTGAGTGTTTCGCTCTGCAATTTCTTCAAGGTGAGTAGCGTGAATGAAAACGCCGGGGGAAACGCACCAAGAAGAACGTCTCCATCTTGTCCTCATGCCTCACTGGCACTTCGTCGACGTTGATGATGGTAGCATACCCACCACTTGGAATGCGGCAGTGCGTCTCGATCGCACGGAATATCTCCCATCCACGTTCACGATAGCGACTATCTCCCGTGAGTCGGAACGCGATGAACAGTGACTCGACTGTTTCCGGCCTGTATGTGGTCCGTTAGCCTAATCGCAAGGCGTGAGAAAAAAGGTATCACGACGCACCGGAGCATGTACCGTGCGTCATACGGTGGGAATTCTCCGACGCTGTGGGCATGCCGTTAATGAGCAACCAAAAGCGTATCTGAACAGGGGGGTCCATACCCGGCTCCTTTGATATACCAATCATTCGGCGTATTCGGCACACCGTTCAAAGGGTCACTCGGAATCCTGAAGTGTGCAATCTCCGGCGCGAGTCCTCTGCGAGATCCAATCAGCGAACGGGCCCTACGACGAACGACGAGAGGGTAGACAAACGTTTTTGTGTCGTGCGTAGCCATGCACGTGCGAAGGAGTTCGATCCCAGTCGCCCAGTCACGCCGGCCGACCTTTGATAGCTCTTCTGGACGAGGAGGCACGCTCACATCCTGCTCAAGGGCCCCGGTCCGCGTTGCGCCGAGAAGAAGGTTTCCAGCGAAGAAGCATACAAGGAAGTCCTGCTTCGGCGTCAGTCGCCATGAACTAAATATATGATGGGTTATTGAGAATGACTGAGTGAGGTTACAGGAACTTACAGTCCCCCGTCAGGGTTCGCAGGGTTGCGTTCGGGAACGAGCTCCGCCGTGTAGGTTAGTCCAGAGGTTATACTCTTCTGGACGAGGAAATCGTGTATCGCTTGGACGGCGTCTTCATACATCTGCAGCCGCAATTAGGATAACGCAGGGCGCAGCTGTGAAATGTTTGTCTACGTGCCTCGCGATAAACGTTCTCTGTTCGATCCTTACATTCATAAGGATGAGTCTGAATATTAAGATGAAAGAAACACATGAAACATACCGTTTGAATGAACTGTTTCCTGAGGGAAGCTGTCAGCTCATCTCGTGTGATTAAGACAAAAAAAAATATGGTGAAATACAGAAGGTACTCGTAGTAGGAATCACCGCGAGAACCAAGGCGAATGGTGGAAGGCACGAATCGTCCATAGAGGCTACAAATCGATTTAGTTCCGATCGAAGATTGCAGCGAACTTTCGTACGCACTCCAGGAATATGCTCGCCAGTCCCGGAGGCATGCGGGCGGCCTTAACCACAGCCATCACCTATGCACACAATTTCACGATCGCAAGCCAGTGAGCCAATTCTCGACTTACCTGCTCGACCTTTTTCCAGTAAATATCCTCGTCGGTGACCTCGGAGAGGTACCGGAACTCAAGCTGTATCGTCGCGACCTCCGCCGTGGAGAGAAGGTCATGGTTATCTTTGTCATGGACGCCCTTGCGTCTCTGGAGATTGACCATCGGCAAGGGGAGCCCAGACGGTGTGGTATCGAACACGGGAAGCATGCGGTCGGCGAGGTCCTGCGCATGCGTCAGGTAAAGCGCGTCGCCTCCCGAGAGGTGGTACGCGGAAAGTAGGCCGCCAAGCAGGCGGATCGTAGTCTGCGCAGGCGCGAAAAGCATGAAGCGCCTGCGGGGAAAAAACGCCCCGCGAAAAAGACGCACCTCGAACGTGTTGAAGTCAGCGTCGCGCTCAAAGGACAACTCGTCCGCGACCCAGCTGCGCGCGCGCTGGTATTCCTCGTCGAGTCCCATAATGAGCATGCTGTCGAGGGCGTCGACGACGGTGTAGCCGACCCCGCCGGCTTTTGTGAGGTTGGAGCCTTTGCGGCTGATCGGGTGGTACTCGTCTGCGCCCATAGCGTCCCTCTCTGCAACGAAATTAAGGGACCAAACGGAAGGCGGGACACCACAAAGAAGTCTGCGCACCATATGCTGACCACGCATGCTACTGACGCGTGTTAGCCACGGGACAAGAAGGACAAAATTTAACGCACTCGGAAAGCCGCAACAATAGCATCGCGTTTCTCAATGTCAGCCTCGAGACCGATGTAACTACTCGGGCTCCATCCTGGTAAAGGTCCTTCCTTTTGGCCCAGCCAATCTCGGATGACCTGACCGGCCACGTCCGAATACTACACGAGACGGTCACAGCTCAGTTGCCTTGCTGGCTGAGAACAGCGAACTTACCTTGTAAAGAGCAAAGGCGGTAGCGAGCGCGACGAAAAGCGAGAAATATTTGGGTATGTTGGAAGAGAACTGCTGCGTCGTCTAGCAAACAACATGTGAGGAGTGTTTTAAGAGAACGCCGAGGGATGCGTACGGGTTTACTATCCTCGGTGGGATCAGAGCTCGACGTTTGACGACCCGCTCTCCGTTGTCGAGGCGTAGATTTGTCCATTACAGACGGCAACCAGGTGTGGGGGTTGGCGTTCGAAGCAAATGGGAGTCAGGCAGACGCCGGTCCTGTCGGACCGCCATCCCCATAGAGATGTGTAACTTGGCCTGAGTTGCGAAAAAAACATCTAGCACCGCGGCGGAAAAATCATGAGTCTCATTCTATAGTGTATTCAGATGCACATGGCAAGGTACACTCACTGCCTGTCTTTTACTATTCTCAATTCTCAAAGTTGCAAAAGCACTACATGAACATATGAAACTTCTGAGTCACTTCTACTAGATTTTTGCAAGGCATCCGGTTGCTTTTCCAATTGCAGCTTGTCTCTCAGGGGTTGTCTCAATATTTCCAAGACCATAACCATCAGCATAGGCAGTAGACTCAGCTTCAGACAATGCTCTGATTGCAGTGACATTGGCAAGAGGTGGAAGATTGTGCTGAATGCAACTGATTCACAAGCTATTCCAAGAATTAAGTGAGAGAGTACTTACAGGAGCCTCTGTTGGCTTGCTGCCATCATTGAATGGGACTGTTCTAAAGGGAAGGAAGCTACCATCTTGAACACCACCATTCTGGTTTAAACCAGGCAGGTGCCTTATCTGTGTGTAATCAGCACTTTGCAAGAAGAAAAAAGACTTGCAACATATTGGGAGCTAAGAGAGCACGGGAACACGCGGCTAAATATGGTAAGTACAGGTAGTATGTTACAACCTTGTCGGGTCGCTTGCTCGACTTGAGCGTCGGTCGTCTGGCGACGATGTTTGATCTGGATCTGCTGTAATCGGCGGATATCTCCGCGTCGAGGATTGACAGCGAAGTG
>QFDV01003591.1:0-11115 GCA_003315845.1 Lactarius trivialis
TTTGTGAGAGAAAAAGTGGCTAGTAGAACTTGTAGAAGTACAGCGGCAGAACAACAACTACGCCGCATGGCCACCACACAAAAATTCTCACGCTGACAACTGTCATTGCACAGTTTCACACTTGCAAATCTGACAATGCACAGACTTGCTCACTGTTGGAATAGTAGCTGTCTATTCAATTAAGATTCTTAGTACCCGTAGTCCCAATTTTTTTTCATCGGTTCGCAAACGCATTATCATCGGTTCGGGATTTTGCCGAACCCTAACCGGAACTGTTGGTCCGGTTCTGGCCATCACCCGAACCCGAACCCAACTTTGGGGTTCGAACCGGTCCGGTTCAGGTCCGGACCGAAGTTCGGAACCGGACTTTCCCATCACTAGCTACTACTACATTGCGCGGGGTAACGAATCACTGGTTCACGAAAAACACAACGATGAGTATGCCGGCAACCGGGATCCAACTAAGTACGTCGCCTCCCTTTCTGCATTGCTACAGTACCGTGCCTCTGGCTTCAAAACCTCAAGACAATGACATCGCCCAGAGCCTCAAGTTGAAGACGACGACAACGATGTCACCAGCCACCGACAACTGGACGACCATCTCAGAATCGCACACGCGGTACGTCCGTCCCGCAGACGAAGACTGGGACATCTTCGCGTTCACCATCCCGCTCGAATCAACGACATCCCGCACGCTTCTCCTCGCGGTTCGCTACGCGGTGCCCGGTGCCGGCGCCCCGTGGCGACAACGAAGACGAAGATGACAGCCGCCAAACGACGGGGCAGCGGCAATCGACAATGAAGAGCATGACGACAACTCCGACAGCGACAATGAAAATCGTTCAACAACCCGACAACAACGACAACCTAACCACAATGTGAAGAGACTAGCCGCCCGACAATGGGGCAGCGGCAACACCTACGGTGATAGTAAGGTGGTGGTAACGGCCAGAACAGTGACGGCAATGTGGCAAGGACAGCGGCGGTGGGGATGGCGGCGTTAGTGCCTGTAGTCACAATGTCTTACAGTACTTTTCTTCCTTAATGAATTTACTGAATTTACATGTGTCTGAAATCTTGTCTTGATGCACTTAGGGATCGCTTACCATCGGCTGATGTTACTTAGCTGCTTAGTGACATAATGTTCAAAATTAAGCGAGAAATACAGCTAAACTCAAAACAGGGGGCCCCTTGAGAAATAACGTACAACGGCGGTCATCCAAATTTCAAGTGCGGGGTTTATAGTTAAGTGCGGGCGAAAAATTGTTATCTCGCAAAATATGTGGTAATAAAATAGTTGCAGGATTATTCACTTTTATTTTTTAATTACTACCAATAATTTCTGGTGCGACAATTGTTTCTTTCAAACTCAGCCTATCCTTCTAAAATGGGCGCAAGGGGCCCGCTGTTTTGAGTTTAGCTGTAAGCCGGGTTAAGTTTGGCAGATTTGCTGATGAACCTGCAGCAGCATCGAAGTTCTTGATTCTTAGTGCTAACTCTGAGGGTTTTTAGCGCAACTGTTCTGCTCCTAGAATCTACAGTCCACGTCCTCGAATTGTGCCACTATGCAACGGCGACGGAACCGACGCCACGTCGTATAATACAGTGCATCTCTTCGGAGCCCCTCTTGACTTGCAAGCGTAAACTTGAAATCCCGCACCCGGTACCAAATTCAACGGCGTTTCTGCTTCTTGCACCGCAGGTCGTCAACTTCAACGCCCGCACACGCCGCTTCCTCGAGATACCGGAGGACTGGTGCCTTGGCATAGTGGGGTTCAGAAGCCCACTTTACATACGCAAGTCAGAACGCGCAGACATCCCCCTCCGCCTCCTCTCCACATACCAGCCGTCATGGCCGATCCCCTACCCGTACCCGTGCCTGCCCCCGTACCAGTTCCCGGAAAAGGTAGGGGTAAGGAGATGCCCACTGCCGGTGCTGAGGTGCTCAAAAGCGCCGACGCGGGCGCGGCCGTGAACGAGAGCGCGATGAGTCTTGCGCTTGGCGCCGAGGAGGACTTTGGGGGGCGCTACGCCAACGCTGTGCTCGCTGGACTGGATGGAGAAGGCGAGGATGTCGAAGGGGAGGATATCGACGCGGACCCAGATGGACGCAGCGTCTGAGCAAGGGTGCGGGCGCGTCGTCTGGTAGCGAGCGCGGCACGCACAAAGCGCGCTCGCGCAAGTCCGGCAAGTCAGACTCGAAGGACAAGGGGAAAGACAAGGAGAAGAAGGCGAAGAAGACGCTCGAGGTGCGATGAGGAGGCCACGAAGCTGAAGCGCGCTGCGAAGGGCTGCGTCGCGGAAGTGGCTCGAGAAGCCTGCCCCACCCGAGCCGGAGCGAGAGCCCGCAGCGTCGTCCGCTTTTCCGACGGAACCAGCGTCGGCAACCGTCCCGGCGTCGCCAGAGCCCACAGTTGCTGCTGCCCCCGCACCCACCCAAGAACCACCTGTCGAGTCGAAACCCAACCCTCGCTCGTCTGGCTTCATTTCCGTCGCTACAGTCCGGGGTGCACTAATCTCCCCCCCAGCACCCGAGTCCGCGCCCACCGCTCGCCCCGTCGCGAATAAGTACCTACCGCCGCTGCCCCCGCAAGTAGCGATGAAGTATTGCGCGCGGTGGGCGTGGTGGGCGTGTCACGGCGGTGGCATCCATATGGGCGGAGGCCTCCAAAACCGGCGCGCAGACGCAGGCAGCAAAGGCAGGTGGACCTGCTAAAGCCGCCGCGGCTCCTAAGAACAGCGTTGCATCGACTGTACCAGCCTCGGCCTGCTGCCGCGGGCTAGCAAGCACCGCTCGTGAGCGGCGCGGGCCTTAAGGCCAATCTTGCGTCTGGGCAGGCGCGGTTGCGGGATTCAAATCAGGCGGTATCAGGGGATAGGCTGATTTCTTCAGGGAGGTGGATGCGCCCTTATCGACGACTTTTTTTACGATATTAGTACGATTTTTCCCGGAAGACGATCTCGTCGTCGTCTTTTTTGTTTGTAGTTCTTCGTTTGGGTTGCTGATATATCACTACTAGTGTAACGATTTGCCTGCTTGCTTGACTGTTCTATCACAACTTTTTCTTTTTCTTTTTGTGCTCGCTGGACTGTTTCTTTCAGACCCATTGATTTCCGTCCGCTCTGATGATTTTTTTTCTCTCTCTTGTAACGGACACGATCGATTGCGCTCGAGGTACTTCTGACATATAGTAACGTTTGTGCACATAACAATAATGTTATTCATGGCTGTGTAACCTCTAGTATTACTCTTCAGGATGTAGTGTAACTTAGTCGTGGTGCGAGGTTAGCTCATAACCTTTCTCAGAGGCGAGACGAGCGATATTCGGGTATTAACTGAGCACAATATTGCCTGCGGAAGAAGGAAAAGCGATGGGAACTTGCTGTTGCCAGAGCAATCCGCAATACTCGACCCGGCCGACCCGAACCGGACGGCACGCCGCCCGGACACCAAGACTTTACAGGCTGCACCTATTTGCGACTTATCTTTATCTCGCGTCCATTTTATGATAGAATTTACTCATCGTATTTAATTATCTTTTCATCTCTTCACTTCAATGTGATCCTGTTCTCTCTGTTCTCTCTTATCCTCTCGTCTTCGCGTCCATCTTCCATCACCTCCCGATTTCGCGCGAAGTTACCCTCTCGTCACGGTTACCGGACCGCCTATCCGCCCCGACTACCGACTTGAACACCACCTCAACATCTCTGGTGGTCAGTCAGGCCCTTTCTCATTCCCATCACTGTGCGGTGCGATTCCCTGTAAGAATATTACAAGGGTTCAGCGCATTTAGCGCTCACCCACATTTCTCGTGGGCGGTGCCAGTCATCAATGATTCTCCACTCATGTGTTTGAGTTCAATTGGCAGCAAGATTGGCAGGCCCACAGAAATAAAAAAGCCCGAGATGTTTGCCCTCCTTTCCGTATAGGCGCGCGCATATGACTTGTCCGATAAGCTCCAATGCTCCATGGACCACAGGTTCGCGAAGAATACATAACGAGCAGGAGTCTTCACTGCATGTTTAACGCCCTCCTCAATCTCTCTCCTAGCCGACATGTCCCTCGAGAGGTTCCCAAGTGATTTATCAGTGAAATCAGCCAAGCTTGTCTCTGGGTGGATCGTGGGTCCGTTGTACGGTATGTGCTGCGTCACACGCGTCACATTTCTCTCGCGCTTTCGCCATACACAGGGTCCTGATTGGCGGTCATATTGGTCAGGGATCAAGTACGCCCTCGTTTCCTTGCTTCTTCTTTGATCCTCTCGTTGACCTCCGCGTCGTGGACATCGCAGCATATGCGTGTACATATTGTGCTTTCACGTACTGCAAAAGAAAGGGATGAGAGGGCCAAATTTGTGAGTCGGTCCCCTCCGGCGGCTACGGAGCTATCCGTCTGACGGAGCGCAGGATGATGTTCGTCGTGTCCTCGGTCCAATTTGGCCTTGCTACGGGACATGTCATCACCCTCGTTGTCCGGTTAGTCCGAGCGTTTATCGGCGCGGCGGGGACTCTTGATGGGCCCTTGCTGTATCTACTAGATGTGGCGACGCCGGAAAATTTGGCTCAAGAATTCTTATACATCACAAATGTGCGTCTGAGACAGCAGTCAAAAGTCCCATTACCATCAGCATGCCGACGAATTGCTCTTTAATCATCATCAGAGTCTCATCGGAGACGCCATCTTGGTGCGTCTCTCTTCGTCTCACCCTCCCTGTTGCACGTTGGCTGACTCGATGCATACCAGATCTGGCGCTTGTGGATAATCTGGAACCGCAATAATTGGCTCTGCGCCCCATTCGTAGGTGCGGTCCTCCGACGGATCAGTCATCATTGCTAAATTATGTTTTTGTTCGAATTCCTTAGGTGGTTCTATGTATTGCGACCGCAGGTAAGGCGACCGGTCTCCCACGCGCAATTGTTCCCCTCTCTCATGCTGGATCGGCGCATTTCAGTCACGGGCTACACCGCTATCGGGCTCCTTGGGCACCTCGGCACCGTCTTCATCCCGCAGGTCCACAGCTGGCTGGTCGCTACGTGGGTCCTCTCCCTAGCGATACAGCTCGGGGCGACGCTGTTGATCGGCTACCAGATCTGGAAGTCTATCCGGTTGAACTCCAAGGGCATCCGAGCGTCGCGTGTCTCCATCCTCTGGATCCTCGTCGAGTCCGGCGCACTCTACAGCACCACGACCATCTTCCTGCTCGGATTTTCGTGGTCGAACGCCAGCGCCATATTCGCCGCGGCACTCGGCCAGATCAGCGTGCGTGTCCCACTTCCTTCTCTCCCTCCTTCGTTTTCTCATAGAAGCGTCTTGTTGCAGGCGCTGGCTCCGATGCTGATCATCGTGCGCGCCGGGCTGAAAAGCCAGGGGCCTAATTCCTCCTTTGCCCCAGCAAAAGGTTCCATCAATAACACGTACTACCCTAGCCCTCCATCATCCGAGACATTGAGTCCGGATCAGTAGAAGAAGATGATCCCGTGGTCGTGCACATAAGGAAGGCGACTGAAATACGTCTTGACGACATGACGCCAGTGAGTGTGGCGCTAATATTCCCACCGAGTGTTGATCTGACAAGTCGATAGGGTGACATCGGCGAGTCATCGTCCAAGAGGAGCTCCAGCGTGACGACGCCCGCTGGCAAGCTAATAGTAATAGTGCACTCTCCATACGACCCATGAGCTACATTACGTTTTTTCTTCCTCTTTCATAATTCAAAGTCTATCTACACCGGGTTTCCTGGCCTGTGTTCTAGTTCTTGCGCGGCGGGTATAATACGAGGAACATAGCTGGATGCTAGGGTGTCACGGTCCTCTGACGATAGGGCCTCAGCCTACTCTCATAGACGTGTGACCTTGGGTTGAAAATGAAGCGACAACGACATGAGTAGACCAAGCTGGGCTCTTGAAACCTCTGACTCGGATGCTATGTAATCATTCTAACTCATTATGTCCACTCTTCCAGCACGGCCATAAAACGTATCTTGATCGCCAGCTGATTCAAGTTGCTTCGTCGAAGTCAAAGCACAGTCGTCTGGCGCCATCTGTCCTTTTATATTCCGATTCCAATGGAACGGGAACTCAGAGAGATAAACCAAGTAATTAGGGCCGTACAATTACGTGCTTGGTGGAATGTGAGAAGACCACCTGCGCTCCTGTGAACGCCCGTTTTTCGTTCATCGAACAAGCGCCACGGTTCCCATTAATGCTGTGGTCTCCAGAGAATTGGAACCCCCACGACACATGACTTGTACATTGGTTGTCCCCCTTTGACTCGGATTGGAGAATGTCTGGCTACGCTGGGTAGCTCACAGCAAAAGAAGTTCTGGGTTTGCCTATCCAAGCCGCACTGGCAGAACGGGGACGGAGAAGTGCTAAAACAAACCTACTCGCACGAGGTTCACCGAGGGAATGGAGGATGACGACGGAGAAGGAGCCCTGCGAGAAGCGCCAACGCGAGAGTGTATCGGAAATCACTGGCGAGTAGCTCGCTCCCCATCGGAGACGATGCGGCCTGTCATCAGCATAGTTGGGCTCATAGTGATCTGCATTCGGATACCTTGGACGATAACTGGGTTCACTTCACTAAGAATCGCCACGGAATCTCCCAGAGTTCGCTGTTCCATTTTTACGAAGGGAGCACCCATGTGAGAGCGGGTACCCACCATGACCAGGGCGAAGGCGAGAGGGCTCGGGAGGAGGTGGGATTGGGATATTCGACATCTGCGCAAATCACTAGAGCACACAGAAATGTTATGTGAGATCTGAACAGCCGTGGGCAGAAGAGAGGGCACCAAAAGTATAACAGTGAAGAGCTGTGTAGGCCAAGTTTCGTTCGAATATGTATGGTTAGACGACGTTGTGGGCCTTGAGTAGTTGAAGAGTGCGTGTGGCGAGACGAGCGATATTTGGGTATTAACTGAGGACAATGTTGCCTGAAGAAACAAAAGTATAGAGATGGGAACTTGACTGGAACTTGCTGTGTTGCAATAGTTGCAATATTGTTGCAATCCGGCAATACTCGACCCGGCCGAGCCGAACGGGACAGCGCGCCTCAAGCCAAGACCTCACAAAGAACCAAGCCGCACTCGCTCGCAGCGGCACGCAAGACTTCGGCGAAGAATGTTTCTTATTGGAAGTGGGATTTACTCTATATTTTACTTTACTCCGGCTCGGGACAACGACAAGTGCGTACTAATCCCTAATTCCGGACTTAATGGCTCGCGCATCGCCCTCGACCCCTTTACTGTACAGCTTCTGCCAATTTTCGACTTACCTTTATCCCGCGTCCACTTTCCGATAGCTCCGAAGATACTCTTTTCATGTCTTTCACAAGTATTTTACATTTTGTAAGATACAATTTGACAGTCAAAGTCTCGTGGTTAGTTGCTTCAATGTTATCCTGTTGTCTCTTATCCTGTTGTGTGTTCCCTCTAAAATCCACGCAAAAGCGAGCTCGCTCTCGTCGTCGCGTTCAACTTCTATCACTGGCAATTCGCGCTACCTTTACCAATTGAATAGGCTGTCTCGCGCCTCCCGTTACCGGACGATCCGGACCGCCTTTCCGCGCCAACTACCGACTTCCTAATTTGAACAACTTCCAATATCTCTCAGGCTGGTCAAGCCGGCCAAGTCTTTGGTGGTCAGTCAGTGCCCCTTTCTTTCACCTCATTCCTATCAATGTGTGGTGCGATGCGAATGCCCCTGTGAGAATTGAACAAGGTTTTGGCGCTTCTAGCGCTCACCCAGACTTCTCGTGGGTCGTGCCAGTCATCAATGATTCTCCACTCATGTGTTTGAGCTCAATTGGCAGGCCGAAATAAAATAAAAAAGCCCGAGATGTTTGCCCTCCTAATGGCGCGCATATGACTTATCCGATAAGCTCCAATACTCCATGGACCACAGGTTCGCGAAGAATACATAACGGGAAAAACTCTTCACTGCATGTAACGCCCTCCTCAATCTCTCTCCTAGCCGACATGTCCCTCAAGAGGTTCCCAGGTGATTTATCACTGAAATCGGCCACGCTTGTCTCTGGGTGGATCGTGGGTCCGTTGTACGGTATGTGCTGCGTCACATTTCTCTCGCGCTTTCGCCATAACCAGGGTCCTGATTGGCGGTCATATTGGGCAGGGATCAAGTACGCCTTCGTTTCCTTGCTTCTTCTTTGATCCTCTCGTTGACCTCCGCGTCGTGGACATCGCAGCATATGCGTGTACATATTGTGCTTTCACGTACTGCAAAAGAAAGGGATGAGAGGGCCAAATTTGTGAGTCGGTCCCCTCCGGCGGCTACGGAGCTATCCGTCTGACGGAGCGCAGGATGATGTTCGTCGTGTCCTCGGTCCAATTTGGCCTTGCTACGGGACATGTCATCACCCTCGTTGTCCGGTTAGTCCGAGCGTTTATCGGCGCGGCGGGGACTCTTGATGGGCCCTCGCTGTATCTACTGGATGTGGCGAAGCCAGAAATTTTGGCTCAAGAATTCTTATACATCACAAATGTGCGTCTGAGACAGCAGTCAAAAGTCCCATTACCATAAGCATGCCGACGAACTGCTCTTTAATCATCATCAGAGTCTCATCGGAGACGCCATCTTGGTGAGTCTCTCTTTGTCACACTCTCCCCGTTGCACGTTGGCCGACTCGATGCATACCAGATCTGGCGCTTGTGGATAATCTGGAACCGCAATACTTGGCTCTGCGCCCCATTCGTAGGTGCGGTCCTCCGACGGATCAGTCATCAATGCTAAATTATGTTTTTGTTCGAATTCCTTAGGTGGTTCTATGTATTGCGACCGCAGGTAAGGCGACCGGTCTCCCACGCGCAATTGTTCCCCTCTCTCATGCTGGATCGGCGCATTTCAGTCACGGGCTACACCGCTATCGGGCTCCTTGGGCACCTCGGCACCGTCTTCATCCCGCAGGTCCACAGCTGGCTGGTCGCTACGTGGGTCCTCTCCCTAGCGATACAGCTCGGGGCGACGCTGTTGATCGGCTACCAGATCTGGAAGTCTATCCGGTTGAACTCCAAGGGCATCCGAGCGTCGCGTGTCTCAATCCTCTGGATCCTCGTCGAGTCCGGCGCACTCTACAGCACTACGACCATATTCCTGCTCGGGTTTTCGTGGTCGAACACCGGCGCCATATTCGCCGCGGCACTCGGCCAGATCAGCGTGCGTGTCCCGTTTCCTTCTCTCCCTCCTTCGTTTTCTCATAGAAGCGTCTTGTTGCAGGCGCTGGCTCCGATGCTGATCATCGTTCGCGCAGGGCTGAAAAGCCAGGGGCCTAATTCCTCCTTTGCCCCAGCAAAAGGTTCCATCAATAACACGTACTACCCTAGCCCTCCACCGCAGCCAATCATCAGAGACATTGAGTCCGGATCAGTAGAAGAAGACGATCCCGTGGTCGTGCACATAAGGAAGGCGACTGAAATACGTCTCGAGGACATGACGCCAGTGAGTGTGGCGCTAATATTCCCACCAAGTCTTGATCTGACAAGTCGATAGGGTGACATCGGCGAGTCATCGTCCACGAGGAGTTCCAGCGCGACGATGCCCAAGCTAAAAGCGCAATCTCCATACGAATCATGAGCTACGTTGCGTTTCTTTCTCTCTCTTTCATAATTTATCTACACCGAGTTTCTAGGCCTGTATCATAGTTCTTGCGCGGGTAGGGTTTCCTTTCACGATAGAGCATCAGCCTGCTCCCATGTGCCTTCGGCTTGAAAATGAAGACATGAGTGGACCAAATTTCACACGCCGGGCCATTGAAATCTCTGATGTTCTGTAACTACTGTAATAGGTGTCGACCTCATCGCCTGAAACCTTGTTGTTTATGTGTGTGATAGATGAATCTTTGGAAGATGCCAGTCTGTGTGCATGTCCAGTATAACTCGTTACTGTGTTTTTCGTCTTTGGACCACTGCCACTGGGCCCGGGAATTGGTCTTTTCACTGGCAAGTTTTCAGAGACAGATCATACATGACTTGTAAATTGTTTGTACTCGAGCAGAGTTCGTATCCGAGTAAAAACCTTCGTCGTGCCCCCATCAAACTTTGAAGCTACGCTCCAGTTTTGGCTGAGACGTAGTACAACTTGGACACAGCGCGTTGGATCTCACTAGGACGCGTGCAAATTGTGACTCTTTATTCAACTGGGTGGCGATAAGAAACCTACGGCTACGGCGCGACGTGGCCGAGGCAAGGACTGGATTACAAAACCAGTGACTGACTGTAAGCGCTTGTAATCCTGGATCCGCTAACAACGCTTATGGCGATTGTGAGTAATCATGAGCGCTTGTAATTTTTAATTTTATTTGCTAATGTATGATCGAGGTGTCACATGTCACAGGCCGACATTTCAAAAAAGCCCGGGATGTTTGCGCTCCTTGCCCTATAGGCGAGCGCATATGACTTGTCCGATAAGCTCCAATGCTCCGGACCACACTGCAGGTTCGCGAGGAATACATAACGGGCAGGAGTCTTCACTGCATGTATAACGCCCTCCTCAATCTCTCTCCTGGCCGACATGTCCCTCAAGAGGTTCCCAGGTGATTTATCAGTGAACTCGGCCACGCTTGTCTCTGGGTGGATCGTGGGTCCATTGTACGGTATGTCCTGCGTCACATTTCTCTTGCGCTTTCGCCATACACAGGGTCCTGATTGGCGGTCATATTGTCCAGGGATCAGGTACGCACCCGTTTCCTTGCTTCTTCTTTGTCCCGCTTGTTGACCTCCGCGTCGTGGACATCGCAGCATCTGCGTGTACATATTATGCTTCCACGTACTGCAAAAGAAAGGGATGAAAGGGCTAAATTTGTGAGTCGGTCCCCTCTAGTGGCTATAGAACCGCCGATCTGACGGGGCATAGGATGATGTTCGTTGTGTCCTCGGTCCAGTTTGGCCTTGCTACGGGACATGTCATCACCATCGTCGTCCAGTTAGTCCGAGCGTTTATCGGCGCGGCGGGGACTCTTGATGGGCCCACGTTGTATCTACAAGACCAGGCGACGCCGGAAACTCTGTCCCAAGAAATCTTATACATCACACATCAGGAAAAACCTCCCCGGTTAATCCGGGATAAAAAGCGATAATTACAGTTAGATTAACCAAATTTAGA
>QFDV01003593.1:0-10531 GCA_003315845.1 Lactarius trivialis
ACGTAGGGTGAACAAATACTATGATATAAAAGGTACTGATTTGCCAACAACAGCATTCCTATTGACGAGCTCGCGGCTTCCTAGAAATCCCATTGCTCCTATTAGAAAGGTATATTTATCATCTAGACACAATGAAACAACTGTTACTCACTGCGCTTCCTTTGCCCTCTCTGTAGGCTTTGGGGCACGTGCGGAGCGCCGAGCCTCAGGTCGTGCGTGTTCTGAGCGATGGCTAACTTTCTGGCGCTTGGGGGAGCGGGTATCGGCAGCTGTGATATTATTTCCACGTGACGGCCGTTGGTGTTTAGGAGCCGTCTGGGTGAGAGGTACTGGGTTTCATTGTGTTAGGGAAAAGTGTACATTGCTTACTTGGTTATGATGGGGCTGCTCCTCTGGAGACCTAGATGGCGGGGACGGCGGCAGGCGAGATCCTCCAGGCATAGGATCTGTAGGCACCTCGGCAGCTTGATCTGAATTTGTGGTGACACGGCGAGCACGAACACGAGGGGGAATATGGTTGGATGGACGTGGAGCCATGTCTCCATCATTTCCCCCTCTCGGCAGCTCAACACCTGCCCCAGACACTTGTTGAACCCCTTGGCGGCTGGTGCGGCGACGTTGGTGGGCCTGTGGAGGCTTGAATTATAACAATTGGAGGTTAGCATCTACCATAACCATGGGTTGGGAACCAACTTACGTCCCCTGTATTCCCGATAGAATCTCCCTGGCCTTGTCTGGCAGGCACCCCCTTGTCATCTCTGTGCGCTTGACGTCCTTGTTCCTGGTCTTCCGATTGGTCCCTCGGCGCTGCTCCAGTGGTGTTACCAGAGGCCCGTGTACCCTGCCGATCAGCCCTGCCGACTTTCTTGAACCGGAAAGGGACCTCCCCGGCAGCTTGCCTATCCGTCCAGTGTTTGAGGAGGGCATTGGCATCGTCGAGGCGAATGTGATGGTATTGTTGGAGAGTAATGCCGTTCGGCAGGTACTTGGGAAGGATGAAGTTGCTTTGGTCCTCTTGCATATTGGACCACGGGATTCTTCGCTTACTCCCACCTGCTGTGATCTCTGAAATTCGGATGACTGACTAAGTTAACTGCACGAAACCGCAATTCACTCACGGTACATTTCACTCATGAACTTGCCTATGAGGCATTTCTTGTACATGAGACCCGCGCCGTTGATCACTTCCCAGGTCGGCAGCATGGGATACCCTTGGTCATCTGTCGCTAGCTCGATGTTTGGCGTCTTTTTTTGCCATCCTCGTTACTGCCGTCGCTTGGATCTACCCCTAGAATAGAATAGCATTATTACATTTCTCTTGACATGAACAAACACAAACCAAAGGACTCAGCAGTCCATCTCGAGAATTTGTCGACCATTGGGTCCGCTGCCCAGCCTGCGTAATGGTGTTTAAAGGAGGTTCCGCCAAGCTTGTCATTGTTACAATAACTATGATGGATCGTTAGTTTGCAACTAGTTAGGGATTCTATACGTACAACGTCATGGCGGGATCGCCCAGACCATCGCGGTAACCTGCCAAAATGGCGACTCGCACGCCAAATTGGTGGTACATGGTCTCAGAAAACTCCCGCATCGTTTTGAGCCCATGCTTCTGGAACATCCTTAGTCGGTGGGATGAGATTCAGTCACTCAATGTTACGAATGGTTTCGGAACTTACGGTAAAGTATCACGTGGGTTGAAGGTATCACGTGATTGCGCCTTGTTTATCTTCGGACTGGTCTAGGTTGGTCTAGACCTTGATATGACTTGTGACTCATAGACGCCCTCGAGTTGTTTCAGAGCGGCGTCTTACTATACGTTTCAGATATGTTTCATACGCGTTTCGGATTCGGATTCCGCCGCGTTTCAGATACATCAGTACGAGTCATTGTGACTCACAGCACGAGGCCGGGGCTGGCCTTACTATACTTAGACAAGTTTCAGATTCAGTCGCCGCTTAGATTACATGACCATTTATGTATATAAGCTGCGCCGCAGTAGACATCGAACTTTAGGTTCAATTTCTTCAATCACACTCCACTCTTGCCTAGTAAAGTCTAGTCATCGACAGTACCTCAGATCGGCTTGCCTTTGGAAATACTCCAGGAAGCCTAGCGTACTTCAACTACGCCGAAAGAACTCCTCTATCACGCGCCCCTTCCACCGGGCCGCGAGACAGTCATACGAAACCGGTTCTCCAGAACAGCAGCTGTCTGGGAATCGTTACACGCTTCTCGAGAAGAATCGCGCAGAAGAACAGCCAAACGGCGCGCCACAGAAATCGCTCAAGTCGAGCCGAACGAGCCCAAGTCTCGTTACATTAAATCGAACCTCACAGTGGCGTCCAGAACTCAAGACTTCAAGCCCTACCTCATCAATAGGAGGGGCGAACGAAACGTACCAAGGCGATACCTGAAGAAAGCCTACTGGTCCGATCACGGAGACGCAGGATATTGGGTTGAACACAACAACGACTACTATATCGTTGAGTTCAACTTTGAATTCCACGTTTGGGCATACGCCCGTTACAGTGCTCCTCAAAGTGCTTGGGAAGTACAAGGCATTGTGCCAACAGAAGTGGGACTTGATATTTCTGACAAAGAAATTGTCCCCAGAAGTGATTACGGCCCCATTGATGGACAGCCGGACCCCGAATCCGAACATTCAAGGAAGGGATTCTTTGATACAGACAACGACAACTCCCTCGCACTCGAGGACATCGAAATCAAGCCTACCGATAAAGACGACAACCAAGAAGAGCAAATTGCTAGCTTGGCACAGAACATCCCTACGGTGTTAACTCAACGCCCTCGTAGCAGATCTACTAACGTCCTTCCTACGTTTACCAACGTAATGTCTCAAACCACCACTCATCCCACTCAAACATATTCCTCTCTCCGATACACTGGAGCACCACCGGGCGGACCACCCGGTGGATGGCCTCCCGGAGGGCAGTATCCTTTCTTTGGAACGGGCTTCCGCGCCTTCTACCAACCCCCACAAGCCCCAGGTGGAGGACCCCCTAGAGGACCACCCGGTGGAGGCGGTGGAGGAGGTGGAGGCGGTGGCGGCGGTGGCGGTGGTGGCGGTGGTGGCGGCGGAGGAGGAGGTAACGGAGGCGGCAATGCCCCCCAAGGAAACCCTCCTCCTGACCAACATCATTTCGGCCGAATGGCAGGAGAAACCCCCACTAAATTCACCGGAGACCGCGACAAAGCCCAAGAGTTTATGCTCGAATGGCAGATTTACCTTGCCCTTAACGGCAACACCGAAACTATGGACCAAGCGTTCACAAGGACCATGCTATTCCTTTCCTTCATCAAGGGACCCAAGGTCAATGCATGGGTACAGAAACAGGCCAATTGGGTAATGAACCGAGTTGCGGCCGGAGCCAGATTCGAAGAAGAATACCTCTATGATATGGTCAAGCAGGCTTTCATCGATACCTTCACCGATACCATGAGTATACAGAAGGCCAGAAACAACCTACGCACCCTTAAAATGGAAAAGGGCAACATAGACGATTACATCGCCGAATTCGAACGACTCACCGAACTAGCAGGATATGGCCTAAACGAGGCCTCTATCCTAGAAGACTTTGGAGATGGACTTCCCGCTCCCCTCCTCACAGAGATCATCAAACAAGAGAACCCACTCACTTGGGAAGAATGGGTTCGAGCAGCCCAGAAGCATCAAAACAAGTACCTCCAAATCCTTTCCCGTCTGGGAGGCAAGAAGGGTGGGAATTTCAAAGGAGGAACTCCCCGAACCCAGGAGCAGTGGCGCAACACTTTCAAGCCAAAGCCCAAAGATCCAAACGCAATGGACACTACCCCTGGTAGAGTCCGTGCTCGTCAAATTACTACAGAAGAATGCAACGAGCTGATGAAGGCTGGGAAATGCTTCAATTGCAAGCAACAAGGCCACATGAGTCGCGACTGCCCCAAGAGAGTCGCTCGAACTCCTCCCAAAGCTCGATCTACCGCTACTGCCAATCTAGAAGAAGTTGAAAGCGAAGATGAAGAACCCCAAGTACCCAAGATACGCGCTGCAAAGGCCGCGAAACCCGCTCCCGCCAAGGTGAAATACACGGCGGACGATATCATTGACATTATGCGCAACGCCGATGATGATGACAAGGATACTGTCATCCAGAAGGTCTTCATGACCCAGGATTTTTAAAGGGCTCTAACCCGACGGCCTGGGTGAGAGCATTCCGTTGCAACTCTGTGTACATTACTCGCTACCGTTCAATGAAAGTTCCGGTTTCGTTTCGCACTTTGCACGCTATGGCCGACAAGAATATCCTGGTAGACTCTGGAGCTACCGACAATTTCATATCCCCGAAACTACTCAAACGACTCGGTCTAGGGTCTCAACCTCTAGACCACCCCAGGAAGATCTGGAACATCGATGGGACAACAAACAAGGGCGGACATCTAACCGACTTTGTAGACCTTGAAGTCCGAACTGGGAAACAGGAGAAGAAGATGCGCTTCCTAGTCACCGATCTAGGAATTGAAGATCTTATCCTTGGATACCCCTGGTTGTCCACTTTCGAACCCAAGTTTTCTTGGGCCAACGCCACCATCAATATCAAATCACTCCCCATTGTCATTAGATCACTCGATTGGCGCCTGGCGACCATTCGACCGACTATTGCCAATATCTCTACCAAATTAGCGATCGAAGCTAACGCTAAGAAGAACAAGGAAAAACTTCCCGCTGAATACGCACGACACGCTCTCCTCTTTGATGAGGATGAAGCAACGAAACTACCACCGTCAAGGCCTTGGGACCACGAAATCAATTTACTCCCCACGGCCCCCTCCTCCTTAAATAGCAAGGTTTACCCGCTTACACGTGATGAAGACGAGGCACTTCGGAAATTCCTCAAAGAACAATTGGCAAAGGGTTACATCCGCCCATCAAAGTCACCATACACGGCCCCTTTCTTCTTCATCAAGAAGAAAGATGATTCACTTCGTCCAGTAATGGACTACCGGAAGCTTAACGAACACACGGTCCCTGATAATCACCCACTTCCCCTTATTCCTGAAATTACCGCCGAAGTTGGAGAAGCGTTCATATACACTAAAGTAGACGTTTCCCAAGGTTTTAATCGCGTCAAAATGAAGGAAGGACACCAGTACAAGGCCGCGTTCAAAACCAAGTACGGTGTTATGGAACCCGAAGTAATGTTTTTTGGACAAAGAAACTCGCCGGCAACATTTCAACGAATGATGGATCAACTCACCCAAGGATTAAAGGATAAACATCGCCCTCTAGGCACGGTTATCCTTACATATATCGACGACATTCTTATAGCTACGGCCACGACACTCGAAGGACATCGAAATGCAGTACATGACATTCTCGATCTCCTATCTCGTGAACAACTACCCCTCAAACTATCCAAATGCACTTGGGAAGCTGACAACGTCGAATACCTGGGAGTTATTCTTGGTAGGGGGGTAATTTCCATGGACCCCGCTAAAGTTGCAGGTGTACGAGACTGGCCGGCACCTCAGAAGGTCAAACAAGTTCGCTCGTTCTTAGGTTTCTGCAACTTCTATTGCATGTTCATCAAAGGCTTTTCACACATCGCACGACCTTTGAACCAACTCACACGCAAAGATACCCCCTGGCATTGGGGACCTACCGAACAAGAAGCCTTTGAAGCACTTAAACAACGAATCACATTGGAACCCGTACTACGACAACCACAACAGAACAAACAATTCGAACTCGAAGTCGACGCCTCCAGATTTGCCATTGGAGCCGTCCTCTTCCAGCGAGACGAACGAAACAAGAAGCAACCGGTCGGATACATGTCGAAAACACTCAACGAAGCACAATGAAACTATGATATCTTCGCGCTCGAACTCTATGCTATGGTAGAAGCCCTTGAATTCTGGAGATACCTTCTAGTCGCGTCCCTCTTTAAAGTTATTGTCTACTCCGACCACGCCAACCTCCTTTATTGGAAGGAACCACACAAAATCAGCCGGCGTATCGCACGCGAAGTCCTAAAACTATCTGAATACAACATCGAGCTTAGGCACATCCCCGGTAAAACCAATGGACGCGCGGACGCACTATCCAGACGATCAGACTACGACCAAGGCGATAAAGACAATGAGGATGTGACAGTACTCCCGAAGAAACTGTTCATACGCACATCCAATACAGAAGAAGCCCCCACGCAAGAAGAGACGGTCTTACGACCGTGGGTAGATCCGCATCATTTACTGAATGTGGAAGGGACATGGTGGAAGGACGGAAGGCGAGTAGTGACTGGAGACCTAACCGCACGCCGTCTTATAGTCCACAACCATCATGATCTCCCCGCATATGGACACCCTGGAATCGCTCGAACCCTAGATCTGGTGGGAAGATCTTACTGGTGGCCGCGCATGAGGCAAGATGTACACGATTACGTCCAAGGATGCGCCGACTGTCAAAGAACCAAGATCAACCATCAAACTCAAAAGGCAGCTTTGTCACCCATTTTTCCACGACCAGAAGCGCTTCCCTTTGAAACAGTAGCCATGGATTTTATCGTCAAACTCCCCGTTTCCGGAGGTTATGACTCCATCCTCACGATCACCGACCATGACTGTACCAAGATGACAGTTTTCATTCCCTGCAACGAAACCATTACCACTGAAGGCGTAGCTGAACTTTACCTAAAGTATGTCTTCAAGAACTACGGATTCCCCCAGAAGGTCATCAGCGACCGAGACCCTCGATTCGTTGGCAAGTTTGCAAGAGAACTCTGCAACAAACTCAAAATCGAACAAAACGTGTCAACGGCCTTTCATCCGCGCACTGATGGACAGTCTGAACGTTCCAATCAGTGGCTGGAACAGTACCTGAGAGCTTTCATCAATGAGCGTCAAGATAACTGGGTCTCTTATCTTCCACTGGCAGAATTTGCGCACAACTCGTGGCGCAACGAAAGCACTTGACAAACCCCTTTCGAAGTCCTCATGGGCTTCAACCCCCGAGCCGAGTGGCAACACAAAATGTCTCCAATACCACAAGTAAACCTTCGACTAGACCAGTTTAAGAAGGCACGACAGCAGGCACATAGCTGCATGATCAAAGCGCAGCAGGGCTGGGAAAAGCACAAGCGCGAAGGACAGACCTTCCATCAGGGCGATCAGGTGTGGCTAGAAGGGCGCAACATCAAAACACATTATCCAACGTTGAAACTCGCGCCCAAACGCCACGGACCTTTCCTTATCAAGAGGGTCTTATCTCCCATCAATTACGAACTCGAACTTCCCGTCCAATGGAAGATCCACCCCGTGTTTCATGTGGACCTCCTTACCCCTTATCATGAAACAGAATTTCATGGGCCTAACTATGACAGGCCCCCCCCTGACCTTATCGCAGGAGAGCCAGAATGGGAAATCAAACGAGTCATAGACTCCCGACGTCATGGACGTGGGAGAAAGATTCAATATTTGGTAAAGTGGAAGGGGTACCCTGACTCGGAAAACATGTGGATCGACTGGAACGACATGCACGCTGAAGATGCTCTTGCGGAGTTCAAAGCTGCAAACCCTAAAGCCCCTTGCCATATAAGAGGCGTCGTTGGATACTGGGATCCCCCAGACTCAGTCCAACCCCCAGAACTTCCTCCTGCTATTAGCTCTATCATTCGCCATATGATCATCGATGCCTCCGGTGCGCCGATTGGAAACTATCCTTCATCCGTCGAACTCAACTCCCTCGGATGCGTTCCACTCGAGGAGGACTCTCCTTACAACGACGAGGCCAGGATCAGGATGGCGTACAGTACTCCCTCCAGCAATCGCGATACAGTACCGACGAATGCGGACGCTAACGGAGTCCCTTTCCCCCCCTCCGTACTCCCCAACACACTCACCGACAGAAACGGACTCCCGTTCGATAACACCTCCCCTGAATTTCCCACCGTGCCCGACACCACCACCAACACTGATGACAACGACTCCTCTGATGACGACGCCTACGAAGTTCCCGACGAAGGAGAACTTCCCGACGGAATGTTCGCGGCTAATGCTCCCCCCGGCTATGCTAACCGGGTCCTTCAAGCCTCCGCCGAATTTATCCGGCACATCAACCACCCTGATCCCAGAAGTTTCGTCGAGGAACTCCTCGATTCTATCACAGCCGACTACCGAAACGGACAGCTCACCCTCGCCACGCCGCCTAGCTCAGAATCATCTGTCATCGACGTCGGGTCTGCCAGGACAGCCGGAGACGACGACCAAGATCCACTCCCCGTTCCTCCACGCCCGCTTACCCCATTTCCAAAAGATGCTCCAGCTAGCGAAGAAGACGACGACGAAGACAAGGAAAACGTTAACCCCGAAGTCACCCTGGAGCGAGTCATCGCCGCCCAAGGCGACCTTGAGACGCTCAACGCGTACGCTACCAAGCTCGGTGTCAAAATCAGGGTGGAAGACCATCGAATCCCTGCCGTCCTCAACACCCTCTTCCAAGCCTCGGACTCGGTCCGTTACACGACAGTTGACGGTGAGGAAACCCCAGTTGTCGCAGACGCTAAAGGACAACCCCTCAGAGCACGATGAGTCGTCTTGGCTGGAGGGCAAGCTACCATTTCAATGAGTGCACCGCTTAATGCCGAACGTGTTGATAGCCCAGCACATGTCGAGACTCCACCCCCTATCGGCTATAACTATAACCGTGGAAGGAATTATGTTCCTTTCACCATCAGAAATTATGTTAAACCCGGACAACCCCCGTACCATCTCCCTGCTCGTTTTACTCGCGCTGTATTGGCCGACGATCCGTACGTTCTCGCAATGGTTCCTGGAGACACAGAGCATACGTTCTCGGGTCCCATTCACGCTCGAGAAGACTTCGACTGCTTGGAGAAACCCAAGTACACCCCTGAAGAACTTCATATCATGTTCTTCAACGTCCCTCAACAACCAATGGTCGACCGCGCCCTCAAAAGCTTAGGAGATATCGATCTCCAAGCTGAAATTCACCGATTCCGTCGCATGTCTGTGTTGGTCCAACAATACAAGGAGGACCTTCAAAAGATTGAGACGATGTTATATAAGGCGGGGTCGAAGCAAGCAGAAAGTATTCGGCGATTGCAGAATGCTAACATTTTAGAACAGCTCGAGATGGAAGACGCACACATTGTGTCTCAGGGAGGGGAAGATCTTTTCTCTCAGCTCATGGAACGTGGACGTTCTACCTAGGAGGGGGATGATGTTACGAATGGTTTCGGAACTCATGGTAAAGTATCACGTGGGTTGAAGGTATCACGTGATTGCGCCTCGTTTATCTTCGGACTGGTCTAGGTTGGTCTAGACCTTGATATGACTTGTGACTCATAGACGCCCTCGAGTTGTTTCAGAGTGGCGTCTTACTATACGTTTCAGATATGTTTCATACGCGTTTCGGATTCGGATTCCGCCGCGTTTCAGATACATCAGTACGAGTCATTGTGACTCACAGCACGAGGCCGGGGCTGGCCTTACTATACTTAGACAAGTTTCAGATTCAGTCGCCGCTTAGATTACATGACCATTTATGTATATAAGCTGCGCCGCAGTAGACATCGAACTTTAGGTTCAATTTCTTCAATCACACTCCACTCTTGCCTAGTAAAGTCTAGTCATCGACAGTACCTCAGATCGGCTTGCCTTTGGAAATACTCCAGGAAGCCTAGCGTACTTCAACTACGCCGAAAGAACTCCTCTATCACGCGCCCCTTCCACCAGGCCGCGAGACAGTCATATGAAACCGGTTCTCCAGAACAGCAGCTGTCTGGGAATCGTTACACGCTTCTCGAGAAGAATCGCGCAGAAGAACAGCCGAACGGCGCGCCACAGAAATCGCTCAAGTCGAGCCGAACGAGCCCGAGTCTCGTTACACTCAAGGTAATTGACAGGTACATACCGTTGCTGCTCCTGAGGAGGCGGCTGTTTCTCCGTCCATTCCTTGGCTAGCACTCGGTACTTCACCCGTGTATCCTCATCCAGACTTTCATTGACACTCTTCACGGCCTTTGCATAACAGCCAATGTAGGCATCCGTTCCTGGGTCTGAGCCTGACATGTCGGTAGCCATATTGCTGAGCTCCTCGCGGTGCATGCTGACCAGAATATCGTGGTACTTCCATTTTCGGTGGAAGATGGCTCTCTTTTTCTCTCGCTGGCCCCTGTTGTGAAGGTACTTGCGAACACGCTGCAAATATTGAGAGAGGGGAACAATGTACTGAGAGTGCGCGTACCTTTTCCACAACACCTCTGTCAAAATCAATACCTTCCGTCCGACTTCTCTCGATGTGGTCCATACAATCTTGGATGATCTGTGCCCGACCCGCCGCGCCGGCAGCTCGGAAGTCGGCAAGTCGTCTCCGGACAACGCTAGCCTGTTCATCCGTCAGTCTGACTTTCCGCCTTGAGCACGAGGTGACTTCAATTGCAGGCGTATGTGGATATCACAATCATATGTACCTCGTTCCACCTGTCTCATTTTCTTGCCCTTCTTCGGCATC
>QFDV01003594.1:0-17805 GCA_003315845.1 Lactarius trivialis
TACGCCATGATAGCAGATCCAGCTTCGCAAACGGTCATAATGTCTTGAATGACGGAGGAGCTGGCGAAAAATTAGTTCGGACAGGAGGCAGGCGAGGAACAACAAACCAGATAACGCTTTTCCCAGAGCCCGCTACGAAAATCGGAGTATGTGAGAAAGCGCTCGCCCGAAAGACGCCGACAGAAACGCACGTTTTCCGTGGATCCACAAGAGGGAGCCAGTAGACTTCCATTCAAGGAATATAGTGCCTTGAAAAAACCACGCCGCTGTTCCCTTGTGTTGAGCCTTTCGAGCAATGTTGTGATTTGTGGAAGGATCCGAGGGAGAGAGCCAAGTTCGTAGGAACTGTATTAACTGGTTCCCTGTGACTTGTTTGAGTGCGACGAACGAGTGACAATGTGGATAGAAGATCACGAACACTTAATGTCGTCTACGCTGCTGGCCGTCTGTTGGATAATTAGCTTTGCTTCCTTGCCGTCTGAAAATACAGGTGTTAGAAGGAGTTAGTAACTAGCTAGACACGGCTCGCGCACCGTCAATGACCACTTGGACCTTGTCATCAACGCGTCCCACTTTTTCCTCTACTTCATCTTGGACTACTTTCACTTCGTCGCGGATGTTGTGTGTGAGCCTCAGAACCTCTGTAAGTGCCATCCGAGACTCCTCTTGCGTCAATCTGTCCAGATTCTTGAGGGCGTCCTCTAGATCAGTCCTTCCGGCCAATCTCTTCAGGAACTTCTCTACGCCTAGTTCAGTGGAGATTCATAGACAGCCAATCAGAAACTCACTTGCAGATCCTCGCCTTAGCTCTTTCGTTGCAATCCCAAAGATTGTAAGAACTTCCACCATTATCTCAGTAATTATGTCTGTCATCGCCGCAGTCGGTGTCAATTCGGTATAGGTTTCGAGCCGTTTAAAGAAGAATCCGATGCGTTCGAACAGTTCTGCGAGAACATCTTTACTCGCTGCAACATCTTTGGCCGCCTATAAGAACTCCGACGTGAGAACGATCTGCCTAAAATTAATAGATAGGATACTTGCTAAAATGAAGACACCGACGCCTGCAAAGATGACATTTGCAGGTGAAAATACCTACAAGATATATATCAGAAGAAACTCTCATTAGCTTAAGTGTTAAGACTTACCAGAGAGACGCCGCCGGAGATGGCAGCCGAAAACGCGCATAGGACGTTCACGGTTGGGGCCAACCACTTTGTCAATCTCTCATCGCCGCTACGAGATTCGTCAAAGTCCCGAACTTGATCTTGAAGCACAACAAGGATGGCGCTGATAGAGTCGCATGATTGCAACTGGGAGACAAGCGGATGTGTGATAAGGTCTTTATTAGTCCGCTTTTGGTACGACTTCGAGGCATTACTGAAAATGGCTTGGAAGCGTGAAGAAGCCGAGGAAGAAGCAGCTGCGATGTAGTCGGTGTATGGGACATGATAGGAGCGGCGACTGTGGAGGAACTTTTCAGGCTATGGGGAGGATGAGGTGAGGGTGGAGGATTGTGAATACAGGGCGCTGAGGGTGTACACCGCCTCATGGTCAGGTGAGACGTCACGGTCTGCGAGCGCCGATGACGATAGACGCGCAGATATTGTTGAAGCACATACGGAATCAGATACCGTCAGATCAGTTGCAAGGTTTACAGGAAGTCGAGGCTTTCTCAGGTTAAATGTGACGAAAAAGACTCGGGATCACGATCCTTGAAACTAGACACACCGGCAGCTCACAGATAAATGAGGTGAGAGCGTGCTAGCCTACTGTATGCAGCATGACTAGGCTTACGCCGGTACTCGGATACAGCGCTTTGCGGAACGGGCGGCGGGCGCGGTGATTTTTTTTTCTTTCCAAAAATGGCAATTTTTCTGGCCTGGCCTTGGCAGCGAGTTTTCGTGCCGCGCTCTCAGTTCCGCAAAGCCTCGCTGTAACATCATGACCACACCGTCCGCGCTTCGAAACGTCTTTTCGAGTTCTTATCCTATGCTCTTATACAGACAGAGTCCGTTTATATAAAATACCCTTGTCATCCCCTTGTTATGTCGAGCTTTTCCACTAGAACGATTCCGGTCAAACAGTCCTCGAAATCCTCTTGGCCCTCTTCGCCATTCGTACCCTTCGGTACCATACTCGCGCAAACAACGGTCGAAAAGCACTTTAAAAGTTCAGTTTCTCTCTGCTGACCCACCCCAACACACTGGCCCGCGTTCGATGCGGAAGTACTCGGAGGTCGACGAGCTCGTAGTTGAATGGACACCAGAGCCACTGGGTACCCTCGGGCACTCCAGAAAAACTGACCGATCTCGTGTCGGTACCCGTAGTCTCTGATGACACAGAACGAAACTCGTCAACGCAGGCAAGCAAGTTTTTAATCTTGCCAGTTACGACTTCGCAACGAAACTAGTATCGAAGTGCGCGCGATACCCTTCGAACGAACATATGGTGTCGGTAGCTGTGGCCCTTCTGGATTCTACGGGCCTCGATCCTTTCTCATGTAGCGTGCGATCTGCACGGTTGCTCGACGCCGTCGAGGCGCTCACGATCCCCTCTCACGCCGCCTCGCCGATCATCCAGCTGCGTTTTTGCGACGCGCTGCCCTTGCGCGCCGATCTGGAGCTCCTATACTTTCATCTTATTTTCTCCTTTACAGTCTATACATGCACTCTCTGGTAGAATGCTGCGGTAACATACATCATCTGGCGCCAAATTGTGTGAAATACTGTCGGTTATGAAAGTCGCGTGGCGCGTTGACCTTCCTGGCCGGCGGGATAGCGATGGTTTTAATGTTCTTGGATAGGTTTATATCCAGAAGCGGTACATTTTACAAAGCTGGTTTACAGCCGAAGCCGTAGGGTATCGTATCCGGTACATAAGTACGCGTGGCCCAGGACAAGTCATCGTAGCGTCTGGGATATGGGGGGAACGTGGTTCATAAACTCGGCAGCGCCACGTTACTGTAAGCACCTATACAAAAGATTTCTGGTATTACGGTAATACGCCTGAGTAACTGAAAGGAAAACGCATATATGCTACGGCTGAGGCACGGCAGCACCATGTTCTATCAGCAGTTTCGCGACTTCGTGGTGTCCTTTTGACGAGGCCATTTGGAATGGGGACCGGCCAACATCATCCTTCACATCTACGTCCGCTCCGTAACTGATTAGCAGGCGAGTGACCTCGAGCCTTCCTTTGGACGAGGCTTGATGTAAAGGAGTCGAGTGGCCGCGGTAACATATATTTGGATCGGCCCCATGCTCCAATAGTTCTCGCACGGTATCGACTATCTTTGGGGAGGAGCTCCAGTGGGATAAGGCGTAGTACAACGGAGTGGCGCCGGATGCGTTCTGCGAGTTGATGTCTGCGTTGTGTTCGAGTAGCAGCTGGACAGCTTCGGGGTGCATACAGTATGCTGCCACGTGCAGCGGGGTGACGCTGACATACGGCCGAGCATTTGCGTCCGCGCCATGATTGAGTAGCCACCGCATGATATCGACGTCTCCGCCCCCCGACGCCTTGTGTAGCGGAGTCCACCCAGCAAGGCCTCGAACATATACGGCCGCACCGTGCTTGTGGAGTAAATCCGCGACACGGAAGTGTCTCTTGTACAAAGCTGCCGGAAGCGGGGCGATGATGCGACCACAAGCTGCATTTACTTGTTTGGGGTCCTTCATAATCAGACGTTCAGCCAGATCATAGAATCCGCAGAAAGCAGCATAGTAAAGTGGGGAACCAACAACTTCCGGCTGTTCGAGCGAGAAACTCTGCCAGTCTTCGTCGACGTCATGCACCCGGAGCCACGCTGCGAAATGTGGCTTGGAGGTATTAAATAGATCATCCATCCCATCCCGCACACGTGATGACACGTTCTCGAATCGCGCATGGTCCATCCAGTGTTCAGCAGCGTACTTGACCAGAGGAAAGTCTTCGGCATCACCATTTCCTGCGTGTTCGTCCAGCCGGAGCAGTGTTCCTAGGCACGCCTGCGCCATGATCGTATGCGCCGCATCGAGGTCAATATGAAACTGCGAGATATCTCCGTGTGACGTAGCGAGGCGAGATGACGTGAGGTACTCCTTCACGGAAAAATGGGAGAATTGCACGACCCGGGAATCCCAGCCATCGACAACGGCGATCAAACTGGAACAAGTCGAAAGTACGGCTTCCTCTTGATTATCCCACCGCCAGTCTTCCTTCAATTTCGGAATCCCTCCTGAGCTCGACGCTTGAAAATCGAATGCCAGTAGTTCTGCAAGCTCTTCGACACGAAGCGGTCTGACAGCCGCAGCGAGGCAATGTAACAGACGACGCGCGTCATCCCTTTGAGCCTTATTGATGCCCCTCAATATCCGCTCGTATGTTTCGTCCAGCGTCTCGGGCAATTCATTGAGAAATCGACGAAGGTTCTGTGGAAAGCAATGTTGCAGCGCGTCTAATTGGCAGAAGACCCATCTGAACCTGTACGACAATGTAAGAATCCGCTGTTGGCATAGAATAGCTAGATGCTCTCACATTCCGTCGGCTCTCTCTGTCAGCGTCTCGATGACAAGAGTTTTATCATCTTCTCTCCATCTCCTCATCGCCGTACTCGAGGATGAGTTCACGACGCTTCGAATGTAATCAGCGATGTCGGATTTTTGTCCACTTTCGTCATGCAGGGAAATGGGAAGAGACGCCAGTGGCTCGAGGACGGCTCGGATGTCGACCTCGGGGCGACTTGTCGCGCAAATGTGGAGTTCTTGAAGGCGAAGGTCGACGAGTTCCTTCACGAGTTGGAGGACCTCGCCACGAGGAGATGGAATCCCGGACGAGTCTGGACATTCGTCGAGCGCATCCAGGACAATGAAAATTGGGCTATGTCCCAGCAGTGCTAGCATGGCTTTGAGACATTCCTTCAAAGTGTCGTCACTCGGCTGTCGAGCGCCACTGTCGTGTGCCTTGTAAACGCGGTGGAGAATGTCACAGCAAGAACTGGAGCGAGTAGAAAGCTGGGATACGAGAGAAAGCAGCAGGTCGTGACAGGTTTGTTTGTTGAGATCCCTGAAATCGAAGTAAAAGTACGCCAGGACAGCCGATCCAGCTCCGCAAACAGTCATAATGTCTTGGATGACTGAGGAGCTAGCAAAAGATAAGTTCGGACAGGAAGCAAGCAAGGAACAACAAACCAGATAACACTTTTCCCAGAGCCCACTACCAAAATCGGAGTATGTCAAAGAGCGGCGAGGCCGAAAAATCCCGACAGAAACGCACGTTTTCCGTGGATCCATAAGAGGGAGCCAGTAGACTTCCATTCGACGAAGATACTGTCTTGGAAGAACCAGATCGCCGTTCCCTTGTGTTGAGCCTTTCGCGCAATATTGTGATTTGTGGACGGATCCGAAGGAGAGAGCCAGGTTCGTAGGAGCTGGATTAACTGGTTCCCTGTGAGTAGTTTGAGTGCGAAGAACGAGTAACGGTGCGGATAGGAGATCACGAACACTTAACGTCATCAACGCTGCTTGCCGTCTGTTGGATAATTAATTTCGCTTCCTTGGCGTCTGAAAGTACAGATGTTAGAAGGTATCGGTGACTAGCTAGACACGGCTCGCGCACCGTCAACGACCACTTGGACCTTTTCATCAACGCATCGTACTTTGTCCTGGACTTTGTCACCCGTACTCTCTACTTTGTCTTGGACTACTTTCACTCCGTCGCGGATGTTGTGTGTGATCCTCAGGACCTCTGCAAGCGCCATCCGAGACTCCTCTTGTGTCAATCTGTCCAACTTCTTGAGGGCGTCCTCTAGATCAGTCCTTCCGGCCAATCTCTTCAGGAACTTCTCTATGCGTAGTTCGTAGTTGAGTGGAAACTCATAGACAGCCAATCGGACACTCACTTGCAAATCCCCGCCTTAGCTCCTTCGTCGCAATCCCAAAGATTGTAAGAACCTCCACCATTATCTCCGTGATAATGTCGGTCATCGCCGCAGTCGGTGTCAATTCTGTGTAAGTTTCGAGCCTTTTAAAGAAGAATCCCAGGCGTTCGAACAGCTCTGCGAGAACATCTTTGCTTGCCGCAACATCCATAGCCGCCTATAAGACCTTCAACATGAGAACGATTCCCCCAATGAAATACACAGGATACTTGCTGAAATGAAGACACCGACGCCTGCAAAGATTACACTTGCGGGTGAAAATACCTACAAAATATATATCAGAGAAAGCTTCAGGACTTAAGTGTTGAGACTTACCAGAGAGACGCCGCCGGAGATAGCGCCAGAAAACGCGCATAAGACATTCACAGTTGGGGTCAGCCACTTTGTCAATCTCTCATCGCCACTGTGAGATTTGTCAAATTGCTGCACTTGGTCTTGAAGCACGGAAACGATGGCGCTGGTAGAGTCGCATGATTGCAACTGAGAGGCAAGCGGATGTGTTATGATGTCTTTCTTGGTCCGCTTTTGGTACGATTTCAGGGCAGTATCGAAAATGGTTTGAAAGTGTGAGGAAGCTGCAGTTGTGGCTGGTGTCTGGGACATAACGTAGTGGCGACTGTGAAGGGACTTATCAAGTTATAAGGATGATGAACTGCCTACAGATGAGGGCGACGGGCGTGAAGACTGGGCAGGACAGAGTGTATGCACCACCCTGGCGCCTGGGTCAAGCCCAGGGCGAAGATAGACGCGCCAGATGCCGGCAGGTCAGCGGTTCCCGGTTCCCGGTGACCAGAAGTGGAGCGGGCGTAAAAAAAAGTTAAAACCGACATGGAAAGCCTACAGTGCCTGCCAGTGGCCAACTTAAAGCGCACTGACCAGAAGTACTGTCGGACCCTGGGATATGAAAAGACCCTGTAATATGAAAATTTTGAAAACGAGGCTCGATCTCCACTTTCCCGTCATCTGCTCTTCCCAAAAAAAATACCATGGGTGTATTAGGATATCTAGTTTTAAGATCATACAAAATAACGGAGATAAATGTAAAAATGTGTCTGCACGGAGGTTGAGAAATCAGAGCAGTCAGAATTTCAGCACATCCACCTCACAAGATCCCACCGATTTCCATGGTCTCACGGAATTCTGCATATCTGGGACGTTAGTAAATGTCACCAAGACTAGTCCCTGGTGATTTAGCAGCTGTGAATCCCATGCGATCGAATTGTGAACACAAATCTTACCTTTGGGGCTACCATAGGTGACAATCATGTGACTTTTTTTGATCTCCACTGGGGACACACTTCGGCATTACCGGCGTGCCGTGTGCTTTCTCAAGCTTTCGAGTGATGACATTTGTGTGACATTTGTGTGACATAAATTTCAGAAGTACGGGCAAACTTGGATGGCCACTGCAGTTCTATGCAATTGAGAAATAAATAGATAAAAATCGTCAATCTATTGGATATACATTTGTCTACCACTATGTGAAGTTTGAAGTGCTGAAGAGGTCTTGTTGAGGCTACAGAAAATCATTAGTACTTTATTTTCATATCCCAGGGTCCGACAGTAAAGCAGCCGCCGACTCTGTCGTAGAGCTTGAAATCGACAATCGCGACACGAAAAATTTGCTACTGTAAGGCTCATGTCACGGTCACGGTGTTACTGTAATGGCCCGGGAGCTTCTATGTTTTTTTTTTGCATGATATTGTACAGTATATGATACCCGCCCCACCCACCTCCCTTCTATCTTACGGATTGATCCTTTTACCTGCCCTGTGCAACAATGTTGCATCCACATTTGCACTTCCTAACGTGCTACTTCACAAATATGACGCGTAAAGTGATCACTGATCATCGTCATCAAAGTTAGAGCAAAGTAAGCTATCCACCTTCTGAGTCCCTCCCGCACCCCACACATATTCCTACTGACTTATATACCCAGTTCTTCCATCGGCTTCCATACCGCAAAGTAGCACTATTTCCGTTGCGCGACGGTCTAGTACCTCGCCTGCCGGAGAGAAGCGCATGCGCACGCGACGATGGCGGCAGATATCGAAGGGGAGGCCGCGCCGTCGCAGAGCTGTGGTTCCTCCAATTCGACCTGGCGTCGCAGCACGCGACCGAGGCTGCCGCGGAGGAGTTTGTACGGCGCGAGGAGAGGCTGAGTGTGTTGCTGCTGTCATCCTACTCCCTCCCCATTCTATTTTTTTTCTGACCTTTGTGTTGAACGCAAATCAATAATGCCGGGAGGCTGTATGACGACCATGATGATGGACGGGCTCAGGCAGACAGACCGTCAAGTGGGTCTCTCTTCATTCCTGTCAACGTGTTCGCGGCCAGAACGTATTGGCGAAACAGACTATGGATGGGTCTAATGGTGGTGGGCTAGTCATGTCCCTTTGTCCGTGCTCACTATTTCCGCTGCTCAAGAGAGCTGTAAGCCAGCAAAAAGCGACATCCGCACGGTGGTGCAGCGCACATATACTACGCACTTTCCTTTCATGCCCCAATCAGCCATGTGTGCCCCCAGGTCGGCTCCTCGGCGTACCTGTAAGGACTCTTTAACGAGGCTCAAGTTTGAAAGCCTGGATAGCTTCAACGACCATTACGGCATCCCGGGTAGGACATGGATCCGGCCCAAGTTTGTGCGCTACTGTGAGTGCCCGCGAGCGTGGGGATAATGAACTCAAAAGTCTCGAGAACGTCCTCCTTAGCCTCGAAAAAGAACGGTGCAAACAGCACGGCACTCGTACGAGACGATTCATTGTCACTGAGAGCATCTTTGAGAAAGACGGCGCCATGGTTGATTTACCAAGACTCGTGAGTTGTGCGCGGTCAGAGACTGAACGGTCGCGTTCTGATACCCTTACTCTCATGAACAGATCGAGCTAAAGCACAAGTTCAAGTATCGCCTCATTCTTGATGAGAGCATCTCCTTTGGTACAGTGAGCCGAACTGGACGCGGTCGTACTGTATATAACGTCTCCATATGCGTCTCATATGTAACTAGGCTATGTTTCACTTTGTCGTGTATTGACTCAGACTGAACTCGCACAGGTCACGGAATTAGACATCCTCGTCGGTTCGGTCGCCAATGGCCTCGACTCATCGGGCGGATTCTGCGCAGGCATTGTCGCCAGCGGATCACCGGCACCTGATTCATTTTTCTCTGTCCCGGTCCTGGTGCTCCTCGCGGTCCCTGCGGAACACTCCGTCGATCCTGAGCACGCTGCAGGAGAGCATGCGCACGATCTGAGCCGTGGAGGAACTCACGATCCCCGCCTCGCCAATCATCCACATCCCGCTGCGTTCCGCGACGTCGTCCGTCCGCATTGGGGTCCGCAACGCCGGTGAACCCCGCGACCCCTGCAGTGCGCGATGTATTGTCCTTCGATATCGCGGGCAACATCGTAGACGAGGCGCTCGCGCAGGGCGTGTGGATCACTCGCGCGCGGCTGCGCGGGCAGGAACTCGCCGAGGTGCACCCGAGTATCCGCGCTGTCACCGCCCCCCCTGTCGCGCAAGGAGCGCGAGTGCGCCACCGGGGTCATCAAGGCTGCTGATGCCAAGGTTCTCGTGAAGGGGAAATGAACGCATCTGCCAACCCGCGCGCTGATCTGGAGCTCTCGCATACTTATATCGTTGCCTTATTTCTTCTTTGACAGTCTATGCATGCACTCTCCTACAGTCAGGTAGAACGCTACTGAATCTCTATTACAGTAACGCATACAGGTAAGCATACATCAGTTGGCGCCAATTTGAGTAAAACATGGTCGACATGGAAGTCGCGCCTCGCGTCGAAAGGCACCTGGTGTAGCTCACGGGATAGCGATGATTGAGGATATGTATTCTGTGACAGGTTCATAAACTCCCCGGCTGCGCAACGTTAAGTACCTGATGTATACAAAATAATACTAGTACATAGTGATAGATTTCTACGTGTAGGTAATGAAAGGTGAACAGATATACGCTACGGCTGAGGCACAGCACCGTGACCATTTTCTGAGAGCAGTATCCCGATTTCATGGTGCCCATTTGACGAGGCCACTTGGAATGGGATCCTTCCCTCCCCATCCTTCTCATCTACGTTCGCTCCGTAACTCAGTAGCAGTCGAGAAACCTCGAGCTCTCCCACAGACGATGCTCGATGTAAAGGAGTCGAGTGGCTGCGATTACATATATTTGTGTCGGCCCCATGCTTCAGTAGTTGCCGCACGATGTCGACTGCGTTAGAGGCCTTGGATATTGCCATGTACAACGGAGTGTCGCCTTCGCCATTCTGCGAGTCGACGTCTGCGTTGTGTTCGAGTAGTACCTGGACAGCCTCGAGATGTTTATGGAATGCTGCGTAGTGCAGCGGTGTCCAGGGGCTCTGAGAGTGGCACCACGCATTTGGTTCTGCGCCGTGACCGAGTAGCCACCGCATGATATCAAGGTGTCCAGACGCCGACGCTGAGTGTAGTAGATTATTCTCATACACCGATTTGTCTTTAAAATCTACGACTGCACCGTGCTTGAGGAGCAAATTCGCGACACGGAAGTGTCTCTTGTACAAAGCTGCCGGAAGCGGGGCTAGGATGCGGCCACCACCTGCATTGACATGTTCGGGATGCTTCACAATCAGACGTTCTGCCAGGTCATAGAACCCACAGAATGCAGCATAGTAAAGCGGGGAACCGACGTGTGGCTGCCCGCCCTCGAAAAAGTGCCACGACTCGTCTATGTCGTGCACCCGGATCCACGCAGCGAAATGGGGCTTGGAGGTGTCAAACAGATCATCCATCCCATCCCGTACGCGTGATGACACGTTCTCGAAGCGTGCATGCTCCACCCAGTGTTCAGCAGCGTATTGAATGAGAGGAAACCCTTTGGTGTCACGATTGCTTGTGTGTTCGTCCAGCCGGAGCAGTGTTCCCAGGCACGCCTGGGCCAGGATCGTATGTGCTGCATCGAGGTCAATGTGAAATCGCGAAACATCCCCATGTGACCGTGCGAGACGAGGCGACGTGAGGTATTCTTTCACAGAAAAGTGAGAGAATTGCACGACCCGGGAATCACCGTTGCGGATGATGGCGATCAAACTGGAACAGGTCGAAAGTACGGCTTCCTCTTGATTATCCCACCGCCAGTCCTCCTTCAATTTCGGAACACCTTGTTCACCTGTCGCCTGAAAATCGAACGCCAGTAGCTCCGCGAGCTCTTCGACACGGAGTGGTCGGACAGCAACAGTAAGGCACTGTAACAGGCGAAGGGCATTGTCCTTTTGAGCTTTATTGATCCCTTTCAATATCCGCTCATATGTCTCATCCAGGGATTCAGGCAATTCGTTAAGAAATTGACGGAGGTTCGGTGGGAAGCAATGTCGTAGCGCGTCCAATTGGCAGTATACCCATCTGAACCTGTACAACAGTGTAAAAAACTCCTGTTAGCATAGAATAGCTTGATGACCTCACATTCCATCGGCCTTTTCTGTCAGCGTCTCGATGACAAGATTTTTGTCATCTTCTCTCCATCTCCTCATCGCCGTACTCGGAGACGAGTTGACGATGCTTTGAACGTAGTCAGCGATGTCCGACATTTGACCAGTTTCGTCGTGTAGGGAAACCGAACGAAACGCCAGCGGCTCGAGGACGGCTCGGATGTCGACCTCAGGGCGACTCGTGGCGCAAACGTGAAGTTCTTGAAGGTGAAGGTCGACGAGTTCCCTCACGAGTTGGAGGACCTCATCACGAGGAGACGGAATCCCAGAAGAGTCTGGACATTCGTCGAGCGCATCCAGAAGAATGAAAATTGGGCCTTGTATTCTCAGCATTTGTTTGAGACATTCCTTCAAAGTGTCGTCACTTGGCTGTCGAGTGCCGTTTTCATGTGTCTTGTAAATGCGGTGGAGAATGTCGCAGCAAGGACTAGAGCGAGTGGAAAGCTGGGATACGAGAGAAAGCAGCAAGTCGCGACAGGTTTGCTTGTTGAGATCCCTGAAATCGAAGTAAAAGTAGGCCATGATAGCTAATCCGGCTTCGCAGACAGTCATAATGTCTTGAATGACGGAGGAACTGGCGAAAAATAAGTTCCGACAGGGAGCAGGCAATAAATAACTAACCAGATAACACTTTTCCCAGAGCCCGCTACCAATATCTAAGTATGAGAGAGCGCGAGAAAACGGCAATATAAACGCACGTTTTCCGTGGATCCACAAGAGGGAGCCAGTAGACTTCCATTCGACGAAGATGCTGCCTTGAAAGAACCACACTGCCGTTCCATTGTGTTGAGCCTTTCGTGCAATTATGTGATTTGTGGACGGATCCGAGGGAGAGAGCCAGGTTCGTAGGAGCTGTATTAACTGGTTCCCTGTGCGTGGTTTCAGCGCGAGGAATGAGCAACGGTGGTCGGAAGATCACGAACACTTAATCTCGTCCACGGTATTTGCCGTCTGTTGGAGAATTATTTTTGCTTCCTTCGCCGCCACCATTGCTTGTTTGCCGTCTGAAAGTAAAAACATTAGAAGGTAACTGGTTGGACATGCCTTGCGCACCGTCAATGACCACTTGAACCTTTTCATCAACGCACTGGACTCTGTCGCCTACATCTTCCACTTTGTCACCTATGTCCCCCACTTTGTCGCCTATGTCCTCCACTTTGTCGCCTACGTCCTCCACTTTGTCGCCTACGTCTTCCAATTTGCCGCCGATGTCCTGCACCTTGCCGCCGATGTCTTCTACTTTGTCGCCGATCTCCTCTACTTTGTCGCCCACGTCTTCAACTTTTTCTTCCACACGAACCACTTTGCCGTCAACTACTTTAACTTCGTCACGGACGCTGTGTGTGATCCTCAGGTTCTCCGCAAGCGCCATCCGAGCCTCTTCTTGTGTCAATCTGTCTAGCTTCTTGAGCGCATCCTCCAGGTCGGTCCTTCCGGCCAATTTCCTCAGGAACTTTTCTACGCTTATTTCAGTGGAGATTCGTAGATAGCCAATCGGACACTCACTTGTAGACCCCCGCAATACCTCTTTCGTCGCAATCCCAAAGATCGTAAGAACTTCTACCATTATCTCGGTGATAATGTCAGTCATTGCAGCAGTCGGTGTCAACTCGGTATAAGTTTCAAGCCGTTTGAAAAAGAACCCCATGCGTTCGAACAGCTCTGCGAGAACATCTTTACTCGCCGCAACATCTTTGGCCGCCTATCAGACCTTGAACGTGAGAACGATCCGCATAAAAGATATAGATAGGATACTTGCTGAAATAAAAACACCGACGCCTGTAAAGATTACATTTGCGGGCGAAAATACCTACAAAAGATATATCAGAGGAAGCCTCAGGACATACATTCCGAGACTTACCAGACCGACGCCGCCGGAGACCGCGCCAGAAAATGCGCACAGAACATTGATAGTCGGGCTCAACCACTTTGTCAATCTCTCATCCCCACTGCGAGATTTGTCAAATTTTTGAACTTGTTCTTGAAGGACTGCAAGGATGGCACTAGTAGAGTTGCATGTTTGAAATTGAGAGGCAAGTGGATGCGCGAGAAGGTCTTTCTTAGTGCGCTTCTCGTAGGATTTCAAGGCAGCATCGAAAATGGTTTGGAAGTGTGAGGAAGCTGCAACGGTGGCTGGTGTGTGAGACATGACAGGAGGAGCGGAACTGATAAAGTTATGGGGACGACGATCTGCCTACAGACGAGGGCGGGAGATGGAGATGAGGATTGTGAATACTGGGCAAAGGGTGTATTGTACACTGCCTCAGCGCCTCATGCTCAGGCCCCATGAAGATATCGGCGACCGCCGATTCAAATGTGATGATAGGCGCGAAGATAGACGCTGTGGGCAATCTGAAATGCCGGCCGTCACTGTTACGGCCAAGTCGAGGAAAGGATCAGCGGAAAGTTCGCCGTTGTGGCTCCGATTATACTCGAGGGGAACGCAAGCGCAGGATTAGTACCGTGTCTTCTGAGGCTGCCACGCCTTTCGTCCCTGTCAGGAACTGTATGTAGCAGGGAAATAAGTACTAGACCGAACTACGTACAGTACCTCAGAGCGTCAACTGGACCACCGCATTGTTACCCTCGCTCGGGCTGGGTGTTTGGAATCAGTGAATTTGCATGGACCACATACTACTGTAACTGAAGGTCCGATGAGCAAAAAAGGTGCAACCGCCGGTCCGGCTGGACCGGAAGCACGAACTTGAATGTGCAGTGAATGTGCTCGGTTGCTCGGAGCAACTGAGAACATTCAAGTTGACTCCGAGTCAAGCGCTCAAGCGCTCAAGAATCAAGATCAGGCTCAATCTCGAACGTACAGTACTGTCATCACTCGTTACATGTCAAGAACCATCCTGGCCCCACTGCATAGCTCCCAAAGTCCTCTTCGCCCTCTTTGCCATTCGCACCCTTCCCCATTCCAATACCCGCGGCGCAGTCAACAATGAATAGAACGTTCTGAAACGGCGAATTTATCTTCGCTGACTCACCCATGACCCTCGTTCGACCCGACAGAGGTCAACGATCTCGTGGACGGATGGACACCAGAGACCCCTAGTCGTCCCACCTACTCTTGAAGAGCAGATCGATCTCGCGTCGGTACCCGTAGTCTCTGGTGCAAACAGACCCAGGCCGAAACTCGCCAACACGGGCGAGCAAGTTCTTACTCTTGCCAGCTACACCTTCACGGGCCTCGCTGGCAACTAAACTATCAAAATGTGCACAATAGAGACCCTCCGGAAACCTAGTCGGTAGCTGTGACTATTCTACAGTACTATTGGTGCGTCCCTGCGTTGTCGATGCGTGTTTCCTGTGATGAACGATTTCGCTTTGTGGATGTCCACATGGGCCTCGAGCGTGACATAGCAGACCTCGACACAGAGACCTCTATTCTGAGGGTATCAACATCCTGTGGAACACGCCGTCGACCCTGAGCGCGCTGCCAGCGAGCGTGCGCGATCCGCGCCGTCACGCGCTCTGGTGCTCGACCGAGTTGAGGCCTTCACGATCCGCTATCACGCCGCCTCGCCGGTTATCCGCATCCACTGGCGTTCTGCGACGCTGTCCGCATTGGGGTCCGCGAAGCCGCCGAACCCCGCGACCCCTGCGTCTCGCGATGAATGCACTGTCGTTCGAGATCGCGGGCGAGCAGCGCCTTCTGCATGACCTCACGTGCGCAACAAGGTCGCCGTCGCGAAAGTTCTCCCGAGGAGGAAATGAGTGCGCCTGCTCCCTCATACTTTTGTCTTAAATCTTCCACCCTTCACATTCTATATTACATGCATTTTCCTACACTCGCGTAGAATGCTACACCATCACTATTACAATGAATTGAACACTTAGCGCTAAGATGTGTGAGACGACCTTGACGCGATTCTCCGCGTTCCTTGCTTACGGAAATAGCGGTGACAGGGGTCATGTATGCTGTGAGAAGCTCATGAACCGGGCAGCAAAACTTCCAATTAAGCACCTATAAAAAACTTCTGGTATTACAGCAATAGATTCTACACGTGGATAACCGAAAGGTGAAGGTATAAACGCTACGGCTGGGGCACGGCACCATGTTCTAACAGCAGTTTCGCGATTTCATCGTGTCCATTTGACAAGGCCATTTGGAACGGGGTCTTGCCCTCCTTATCCTTGTCATCTACTTTCGCGCCGTGACTAAGTAACAGGCGAACGACCTCGAGCCCTCCCTTGGACGAGGCTCGATGTAAGGGAGTTGAGAGGCTGTCTTCACATATATTGGGATTGGCTCCATACTCCAGTAGTCGCCGCACGATCTCGACTACCTTTCCATCCAGAGAAGGTGTAAGGTCGTATAAGCCCACGTACAACGGAGTCTTGCCCTCGCGAGTCTGCAGGTTGGTGTCTACGGTATATTCGAGTAGCACCCGGACAGCCTCGAGACGCATACTGAATGCTGCCAAGTGCAATGGTGTCCAGCCAGCATTTTCCAGAGCATTTGCATCTGCACCGTGATTGAGCAGCCACCGCATGATATCGACGGGTCCATGATTCGACGATGTGTGTAACGGAGTCTCTCCATTTGGATCTCGAACATTCACGACCGCACCGTGCTTGTGGAGTAAATTCGCGACACGGAAGTGTCTCTTGTACAAAGCTGCCGGAAGCGGGGCCAGGATGAGACCACCAACTGCATTGACTTGTTCGGGATCCTTCATAACCAGACGTTCTGCCAGGTCATAGAACCCACAGAATGCAGCATAGTAAAGCGGGGAACCAACACGCTGTCGCAGCCCGTGCGAGAAACCGATCCAGCGTTCGTCAATGTCGTGCACCCGGAGCCACGCTGCGAAATGTGGCTTCGAGATGTCAAATAGATCATCCATTCCATCCCGTACGCGTGATGATACTTTCTCGAATCGTACGTGGTCGACCCAGTGTCGAGCAGCGTATTCGGCCAGAGGAAACCCTTTGGCGCCAATATTTGCAGCGTGTTCGTCCAGCCGGAGCAGTGTCCCCAGGCACGCCTGCGCCATGATCGTATGAGCCGCATCGAGGTCGATATAAAACCGCGAAACATCTCCATGTGACTGTGCAAGACGGGGCGATGTGAGGTATTCTTTCACCGAAAAGTGGGAGAATTGCACGACTCGGGAATCACCATCACGGACGATGGCGATCAAGCTGGAACACGTCGAAAGTACGGCGTCCTCTTGATTATCCCACCGCCAGTCCTCCTTCAATCTCGGTATCCCTCCCGAGCTCGACGCCTGAAAATCGAACGCCAGTAACTCCGCGAGTTCCTCGACACGAAGCGGTCGGACGGCAACAGTAAGGCACTGCAACAGACGAAGGGCGTCATCCTTCTGAGCCTTATTGATGCCCTTCAACATCCGTTCGTATGTCTCATCCAGAGTCTCAGGCAGTTCATTGAGAAATTGACGGAGGTTCGGTGGGAAGCAATGCCGTAGCGTCTCCAACTGGCAATATACCCATCTGAACCTGTTCAACAAAGTAAGAAACTGCTTCAAGCATAGAAAAGACTGGTGCTCTCACATTCCGTCGGCTCTCTCTGTCAGCGTCTCGATCACCAGATTTTTATCATCTTCTCTCCATCTCCTCATCGCCGTACTCGGGGACGAGTTGACGACACTTCGAACGAAGTCAGCGATGTCCGATTTTTGACCAGTTTGGTCATGCAGGGATACGGAACGAAACGCGAGCGGCTCGAGGACGGCTCGGATGTCGACCTCGGGGCGACTTGTGACACAAATGTGAAGTTCTTGGAGGTGAAGGTCGACGAGTTCCTTCACGAGTTGGAGGACCTCATCGCGAGGGGATTGAATCCCGGACGAGTCTGGACATTCGTCGAGCGCGTCCAGGACAATGAAAATTGGGCCCTGTCCCAGCAGTCGCAGCATCCCTGTGAGGCATTTCTTCAAAGTGTCGTCACTTGGCTGTCGAGTTCCACTTTCGTGCATCTTGTATACGCGGTGGAGAATGTCGCAGCAAGGATTGGAGCGAGTAGAAAGCTGGGATACGAGAGAAAGCAGCAAGTCACGACAGGTTTGCTTGTTGAGATTCCTGAAATCGAAGTAAAAGTATGCCAAGACGGCTGATCCAGCTTCGCAAACGGTCATTATGTCTTGAATGACGGAGGAACTGGCGAAAAATAAGCTCCGACAGGAAGAAAGCAAAGAACAACTAACCAAATGACACTTTTTCCAGAGCCCGCTGCCAAAATCAGAGTCTGTCAGAAGATGCGAGGCCGAAATAGTCTGACAGAAACGTACGTTTTCCGTGGATCCACAGGAGAGAACCTGTAGACTTCCATTCGATGAAGATACTGCCTTGAAAGAACCACACTGCCGTTCCGTCGTGTTGAGCCTTTCGTGCAATATTATGATTTGTGGACGGATCCGTGGGAGAGAGCCAGGTTCTTAGG
>QFDV01003600.1:595-18129 GCA_003315845.1 Lactarius trivialis
CCTTATTTTATTTTGTAATTATATTTACAGTAAATGATTCCTTACAGTCGGAATTATTATTTCAAGCGTCAGTTTCTCATTTGATTCGGAGATGTAAAAAGGTTCACACGGCCGTGGGAAGGTATGCGGAATTACAAAGACTGGGTAAACCTGGCCATTCATGATTCAGCCCGGGTGCTGTCCCTCAGATGGAGAAACAAACGGAGCTTACAGTACGGTTGATCAAATGACGACGGAAGGCAATAGACTTATTCTCCCGAACAGAATTCCACTTTAGAGGTCGGATTTGTTACCTGTTGGTGTGACGTTGTGCCAATGTCGTGTTGATGACCTACAGCTCTGGAAGAGCGGAAGAGACGAATCCTGACATAAACGAGAGCCCATCAGCGCGGGGTGCGTTGGTCCATAGTCAATGACAGCGATAACAGCGCTATAGATGCAGAACAAAGTGACTCCGAAACTCCGACGGCCAGCGCGCTCCGTGCCGGAGTGCATTCGCATTTTCCCCTGAGTTCGTGTTGCGATTCACAACTGCAGATTTGTTTGAGGAATAAGGCCCTTTGCGCATTTTTCTTGAATTACTGTTCTGAATAATAATCGTTCCGTGATTTGATACGGAAACGTTGAGAATTCCGCAAGATTCCGTGCATAAGTTGGAGACCACATGTATTATTGCAAATGTGCCTGTTCTTTGGGCTCAGGGTATTAAATTTGGGGTCGTCAATGCTGCCTCATCGGAAGCATAATTCTGAGCGCGAAGAGGACACGCACATTCAGGCGCACGTTGTGCACCGCGGTCACAGACCAGTCGGCCCTTGTTCACACCGTTTGTCGGCATGCGGCTCTGGGAATACGAAGAGAACCACTGTGGCTGCCGGCTGAATGCAGTGTGGCTGCCAGTCGAATACGATGACACCTACCCCAGTTGCTGCCGGCCACCACCAAGTCATCTTCATTCCGTCGAAGCCCAATATGTCATCAGACAATGTGGCACGGTGTGGCACAGCTTGACATTGGCCGCAGTTCGAAGAGCACCTAATCCGAGGATACCCTTGCGGCCAAGAGGTCACCAAGGCGAGACCTCTCCACTGGTGAACTTTAGAGCCAACAGGGGCACGCAAGGGGCACATACGACTGTTTTGATGATCAAAACGCCCGTCAAGTAGATGACTTCCAGTGACGATCTGGCGGCCTGCCCAAGAAAGACTAAGTTACGTTACGGTTACGGTATATCATGCGGTATGTTGCGGCCGCTATCGCAGCCCCGACCCACGTGTACGACAACCTTGACAGGCAAGACAAGAGACGGTGTGCCAGAGCGTGCCAGTGCCAGTGCCGGAGCCCCGGGTAAAGCAGTCACGCGTCACGTCTTCAGTTCACTCATTCTTTTCGAGCAACAGGGTTAATGGCTACTTTTTATTCAGATCTCGATTATCACTCACACATGAAATTTTGGTTTTAATCCAACTTGAAGAAGCTTGACTGTCTAACAAGTCCCACTAGCCAAAGTCTAGGCTTGAGCCAGCGTTCGGGTACTAGAAAACATGAACGCCTATCCTCATTCCCGAACTCAGTTGTGCCAACTGTGCACGCAATGCTGTAACATAAATACTGGCTTGCTTGCAGGTCATCATACCCGAGATGCGACATGCCTTCTCTGTCTGTGGACGCAAACCCTGGATCAAATGCTACGTTTATCCCTGATGAGACGATTTCTCTGGTAAGAGAGCATATTACTTCTTGGCGTTCGGATTTGTTCGGATTCACTGACATCGAGGCATATAGGCCGCTGATGCCGGTGCCGTCGCAGACCTTGAAGCCATGGGAGACGTTTGCTTTCGTCTGTTGCAAATTCTATCAAAATCTGCTCAAGATTCTGCCAGCCCCGAGACGTGATCGAGCGCGTTGCCCTCCTAATGTTCAATTCCAACTAACCTTAGCGCGTATATCATGCTCGCACAGCTCGACTTGGTGCGGTTTGCTTGCGATCTGTTGCTGCAAGTCCTTGGGTCGCCATACAATGTATCAAACGCTGACCCACATAAGGAGAGCCAAGTCTTTACAATCTATAGGATATATCCTCATGACGTATGTCCTTGCGTTCGAATTTACTGACCTTGCGCACCTAGGCTCACATCATCACACAGCCCGGATTTGCGCGGGCCATTTACTATCAGTTACTGCGAGTATATGTCTCGTTTGACGAATCTGACGCTACTCTACTCGGAGGAAACCAAGTCCTGGATTCTGCGGTCTACCATATATCTCAGGTGATAGAGGACGTTACATCTTGGCATTCGAATTTACTGACTTGCGCGCGTCGGGTTGCTCTCGCTGCCCTTAAATTTGTTTTGGTCGCTTGTCATCAGTTACTACAAGTATATGGCATTCAACCTTGCCAATATAACACTACTCAACTTGAGGACCGTCAAGTGTTGGCCAATAATGCGTATCAGATTCAACTCACCGCCTCTGAGACCGTGCAACCGACCGCCGCCCGAGAAGACAGGGTTCCCCTAGGCGGTGACACGTCCGGCAGATTGCGTTGTCGCTATAAAGATTGCGAGGCGACCTATGGACGGCGTCAGGAACTCAAGCGGCACCGCATCGATGTTCACACGCAGCGGCGCTTATGTCCATTCTGCTCTTACAAGTGGACCCGTCCTGACAAAATCAAGAACCACCTCATGGAGAATCACCAAGACAACTTGGAGCCCCAATTCTTGGATGAAATCGACGCCATGCGTGGTCGGGATCTAGTCGCGTTCCTAGCGCCGCTTTGTGCCATTAGTGAGGTAAGGATCACATCTTCTTCCCACTCGGTCTGCTTACGGTGTCCACAGTAAGTCACGTTTGTAAACACGTTGCTGTTAATCGAGTGGGCGCAGTCGTCAGTTTTCTTGTTCTATACCTTCAACAACACATTATAGCTACTTCAACTTGTACATACTGACAGACTAATGAATGGCCCGCGGTTATTATTATTTTTTGTGACGCATTGCCACACCAGCGTTCAGCATGTGGGCGCTTTGTCTGGCACATGCGCCAAACGGTGGGGCAAAGAACAGACTCACTGTAAGATGTCCTTCCCTCCCCCCCCCCCCTATCGTGTGCGTCAGTTAAAACGGCTATAGGAGGACTCAGTGATGGATTCTAACAGCCCAAGAGAAATGGCACCATCGACATCGGAAAGAGCACGCCTGGTGCATGTAAGAGACAAAAAGATGTTTTCATCTCGGCGAGCGGCTGCGCAGCAATTCGTAATGGGTAACGGCTGAGCGCTGATGGCAAAAATAACGTAGGTCAACCGGTCAAGCTGGTCAAGTCCGGTACAGTACTCGATCGAGGGAGTGTCGCCTACTGTAGTACGAAGTGTGCCAGTGGCACTGGACAGAAACTGGGAGCTTTCCGAAGTCACCGGGCTTCCATCAGGAAAAACCTCCTGCGTTAGCGAGAGTTAGCGAGAGATAATTTAGATAGGCTAAGATAAAATTATTGCCGGGTTAGATTATCTGAATTGACGTGTCTCAAGATAATTTATCATTAAATTTCTCAAAATCCCGTGTAATCAATGGGCAATTTTCAGCTACGCTACTGACAATTTGTTTACGCTAATACTAAGTTATTGTCCAAACGTGCATTAACTTCCAATCAAAGCCATGAACAACGCAAACATGGGAACAACACCCAATGTTAACTGTAAATATACATCAGTAGGAATAAGGAGAAAAAGAAGAATTGACCTACTGCAGGCAGTGCACTGCCGCCGCCGCACCCCGCCACCACCATCATGGCCGCTGCATGGCTGGCGCGCCTCCGTCATCGCTGTCGTCACATGCCGCCGTCCTGTTGTCATCATTATCGTCGTGCGGTTGTTGTCGTCTTTGTCATCGTCGCGCCATCCTATCGTCACGTGGCTGCCATCTTCATGTCGCTGTCGGGGTCATCGTTGTCGTACGGCTGTCGTCTGCCCTTGCGTCTGTCGTCACGTGGGCAGACATGATAAGAACGGTCAGTATGTCGACGGGGACAGGGGAGTGAATAAAAAGGACATACCACATTTGCGCACCCCCATTGCGGTAAACGAGACGGGGGGTTGAGCGCAGGGCATCCTTATCCGTGAGTTAAGGGAGGGGAACGTACCGCATTTGTGTGCCCCATTCACGCACCAACTAGGGCAGGGGGGCGCAAAAGGGGTGCCATGTCCCACCGCACGGGTTCAAGCTTGTGCGCGAAGTTGGGTGAAGGGTGCTTAAAAGAAATAGGACACATGCACGTACCTTTTCAGGGCGTAAAGGAGGGCTGAGTACAAACCTGGGCAGGGGTCCACGTAGGGCGACGACCTCAGCGATGGTAGGGCGTGGTGCCAGGGCAGTCCGTATGACTGCAATCAACATGAGTACAATCTAAGCTTAAATAGACATACACTTATGTTTTTGTGGGCCCATTGGACAAGAGCAAGCTAGCCTAAGTCTGTATAAGAAGTGATTCTAGTCAGTGGAGTGAAAGGGCAGCGAGTTTGAGAGCGCATACTTACAAGCTGTCGTGACGTGGCTGTCTGGACGCAGCTGACGTTGGGTGGTGGTGCACTGGCTGCCTCGAACTGTTATGGGGAAAGGAATAGACGCTATATTGAAAGTGGGCTCAAAGTGGAGGACGCGAGGCCACGGGGGCAGATGAGCACGGATAATATGGAGAGGGAGAGGGAGGAGAGAGGTGAAGAAAGGAAACCTCCCACGCTCCTCACGCGACTTGTCGTTTTTTAGAATCCACAATCACGTTACTGCATTGGCTGAGCTACCAGTTAAGCCGAAGAACATCTCATCGCTACAGCGAACCTCGACTGCCGCTTGGGCCTCAAAACCATTGAGTTGCATGTGCGCGATGCAGAGTACAATAGTCGGTCATGCCCTGGTCCTATTCATCATATGATCAAACCTCCCTTGGAGTCCCTTCAGTCTGACCACCACGGTGAGTCGACGATCCCTGACTGTGACGACTATGACGACGACCCCACCCACCTGGGGCCTCAAGGTGAAGACAGCGATGACACCACCGACTCTGCACCCTCAAAATGAAGATGACGATGACTGTCCCCTGTCCCCGGGCCCTCCAGACAACGACAACGACGCCATCAGCCCGAGGCCCTCAAGGCAAAGCCGGCGATGACATTAGCAACCCCCAGGCCCTCAAGGCGAAGACCGCGAGGGCATCACCCAAGCCCCCAAGGCTCCGGCCTCAAAACCTCAAGACGACGACGCCGCCGCCACCCACCCGGAGCCTCAAGGTGACGACGTTACCCAAGTCCCCAGGGCGACAGCAATGACGACAATGACGACATTTTTCGGGCCTCAAGGTGAAGACATCTGTAGCACGACGACGATGAAGATGACAGCCGACGGCGGCGGCGATGACAACAGCGACAACAGCAGCCGTGCGACGACGGGGCAGTCAACCACGAATACAGTGTGACGATAGTACAGTGCACTTACTAGTAGGCTTAGGTGCTACAGTACTTGCAGTACGGCCGTATAGCCACTTTCCTCATGTTTCGTAGTAAATTTCCGAAAATTTGTACTTAGGCTAAACGATATTGGCTCCGACTTGGCTTATGTCATGTAGAATATTTTCCCGGGGTGACTAACGATATGCAACCTGCTGTAACGCGGGAGGTTTTTCCTGATGTCACACACGCCGTGGACTGTTAAATCCGTAATCCTTTCAGTTGTTGTTGCGATCCATTCCAACGCAGCCGGTTATTACATGTCCCACAGTGTCACACCCACTCCAACTCACAGCTCTGTGGAATGAAAACAGATCGGCACTCGACGCAATAAAAACCTGCGGGTTCGTTGAGGGGCGCCCTTCGAGAGCACTTCGAAGGCCATGATTGTCTAAGCGCTCAGTAGAGAGGGGCATTCTCACCTCGTGGCCATAATGAAAGGGAGGTGCTCTGTACGCTGCACGATGTCCATGCACGATGTCCAACCCTGAAAATTTGGCCAACCCCAACAAGAGTTCCGGAAGGGGAAGATATTGAAGGCTCGTTCAGTCCTTGGTTTGTCTTCAACGATTTTCCGGTACAGAATATCTCCGAGAAGGAGACCTTGAACTTTCCTTGAAAGTGGAAGGTTTGCGACTCAATACGTAGGCTTCGATGTTCGAAACTACAGTACTGTACTCGCACACCGGTTGTGCCATAGATCCAAGCATAGATCCTTGCGAACCGACTTTCAAATTACCCTTCGATCAGGCCGATCAGGATCGGGACACGATGCACGACGTGCCAGTGGTGCCTTCTGTTATCCTCACCTTGCTTGTATGTCAAAGTTGTCACTCCAATGTTCCGCAGCTGGGGGTTGCTTCGGCGTTTTGTGTATGGGCATGTTGTTTGGCACATGCGGTGGCACTGCATGAGGAACCTGAATTCTTCATAATCACCTCGAGGTTTCCTTCCACATTTTTTGTGTCTCCTCGGGGATCGTAATGGGTAATGGCCGATGGCGAAAACGACGTAGGTGAAGCTCAGTATTCGATCGAGGGAGTGTCGCCTGGTACGAAGCGTGGCACTGGACGGCAACTTATTGTTTTCAGCTTTCCGAAGTCACTGGGCATCGCCGCCCTGAGCTCGTCTGGTTGGTAGACGTCGCGTTCCACTTTCTGAGATCCATGTACCGGACGTACCCTTCTGCCAGGCTCTGAATGAGCAATTCAACCACACGTTAAACACATTTAATTCCGTCATCCTTTCAGTTGTTAAAACCCAATCCAACGCAGTCGTTTACTACATGTCCCAAAGTGCCACACCAACTCTCGCGACTTACAGCTCTGCGGAACGAAATCAGATCCGCGTTGGTTAGAATAAAAACATGCACGCCTACTCTGCATCGCGGCAACATCAGAGCTTTGAACATAATCTTCAAACTCTGCAATCTTCTCCTGGAGCTCGTCGAGCGATACAAGTTCATCCTCTGTTGACGTGTGTGAGACCGAACCATTGTCAGTCGACTCGAATAAGATGCATACCAACAACAAGGTTAATCTGGAGTTTGCGGATACCATAGCCTATGGGGACGAATTTGCTTGCACCCCACACCAGGCCTTCCATCTGAACGGAACGAACAGAGTCTTCTAACAATTTCATATCGGTCTCGTCGTCCCACGGTTTGACGTCGAGGGTGACGACAGACTGTTGGTCAGGTTAAATAGGTTTAACGGAAGGAGAACGAGACGAGGATGAGGACACACAGACCTTGGCTATTGTCTTGGGCTTGTTTGCTTTCTTGGCGGCATACGCCGCAACACGCTCAGCCTTGATCCGTTCGGCCTCCTCATCCACCTCGTCATCCGAGCCAAAGAGGTCGACATCATCGTCTTCCTCGGCCGCAGCGGGCGCGGGCGCGGGCGCAGGGGCGGAAGCGGTGAACGCCTCGCCTGCCTTGGACGTTCCGGGGAGATTACTGAAATGGTTCGCGTAGGACTGGATGTGCTTGTACCAGCGTGCGGCGTGGGGGGCTTTGGCGGGGTCCGGAGAAGCAGAGAGCGTACTGAAGACGTGCACGTCGGCTTGCGATGGCGTGTACCTGATGGAATTCTCCGCTTAGCTATTATGAGCTCTAGCATGATAGATGGTGATGGGAGCGCATGCACATGACGCAGGGTCTCAGATGTCGATTATCGGCACGCTTTGAACGGCGGTGTCTAGTCGCCTCTTGGAAACACGGACCGTGGTTTCGGATTCATCATGGAAAAGTGCACATGCTCCTCGTAACTGATGTGATAGGACTTACCCTTCAACATAAGAGCGCGTAGCAAGGTGAGCCTCGATTTTTTCAAGATCGGAAGACATTTTGGTGGTAGTGAATGATGAGTGCAAGTGGTGAGAGCGAGTGCTCGATCGATTGATTCCTGTCACGATAAAAAAATAATGTGGCTTACGTAACAAATCCATGGCCCGGACCGCTCTCCGTAACTGTTATACTATCCTCAGCGCCATGTGAAGTAGTTCATTTACACGGAGAATGAGGCGTGCGGTGCGATGTGCACGGTCCAGAGTAGACGCTACTCTGAGATAAGAGCATATGGCTTTGAAAGACAACGTGGTGGATGGAATTTTGTCAGGAACACGTCCAACCATCTATGAGCCTCGACATCATCTCCAGGCACGCCTTCCCGTTGAGCGCTTGGCCGAGAGGTACAGTACATGTTTTTTATTTTGTCTCATTCCATCCTCCGTCGTTGCAAGTACATACAGGTTGCATCCGCTTTACTTTATTTCTCGTGTCAGCCTACGGTACTAGCAATCAAGGGACAAATGACCTTACTGCGAGCGTTTACACTCACGACTCTCAATCACCAACTTTTCATGCCGCCAGCGGCGTCGTTTGTCGACTCGGGTTCATTTCTGCTGCGTGTCTTCCTCGCGCCGTCACGTCGCGCCCTTCTTTTCTTATCGCCCCGTTCAGTGCGCGCGCCCTGCACCATCTCCTGCGAGGTCTCCAACAGCGATTGCATACTGTGTAGCATATCCTGTGCGGACTGGAGCAGTGCCTGCATGTTCTGCGATAGCTGCTCCACACTCTGCTGCAACGCCGCGAACTGAAGGGGAAGTTGAGTGGCCGGACGCAGTGGTTGATCGTCTCCCTACTACTCACCGAGGCAACTAACTCTTGGGACGCGACGGAGATGGCGGTGACCCGCGCGTGATCATCGTACGAAACAGCCTGGTTGTTCATCTCACTAAGTCAGATGGACAAGTCGGCGGGTGCTCTCAGCGTGCTCTCTTCCAAGTTGACGCCCAGAGTGACAAACGAGATCTACCGGAATGGGGAAAGATTAGAAATCGTCATATTAAGCTATCTCGTTAAGGAGGGGCGTGTGTACTCGTTAAGATACTAAATTACAGCACATCCAATCGTGTCCGTGATAACTAAAGCTACATCAAATGGTAAAGTACAACCCTGAACAAAGAGCTTAGATCGTCCCTCACAATGCCAGCCCAAGAACGACGGCGGCGAGACCCACAACGATACCCGTACCACTGAGACGGATGGCGCCAGCGCCATTGTTGACCCCTCCGGCAGAGCTCGTCGAGTTCGAAGTCGAGTTCGTGCTGGTGCCATTAAGCTTCTCCGCAAGGGCTACGAAAGCCTCGAAGTTGTTCGGACCTGACTCAACAGCATTCACAGCAAAGACCATACCCTGGCCACAGTGACCGGTCTGACGACAGTACGCCCAGATCGGAGTACTTTCATTCACCTGGATGGTGTATGTGGGGAACGTGGTGTCGTTCGCACCGACGGGCATGCTGTCGGAAAAAAGAGGACATCAGCGAACGTGAGGCACACGGTAATGGAACCACCACGTACAACCCAGAGTCAAAGCCAATCTGGCCGCTTGTGGAAGTGGATCCGAGCATTTGACAAGGCGCAGGGAAGCTGGACTGTGTGACGGTGTGATTCTTCTGGTGGAACTCAAAGGTGACGGTGTCGCCGGGCTGTGCGGTGATGTTTGCGGGTTGGAAGGTCAAAATCCCCGTGCCACCAACGATGATCCTGTGGTCCTGAGAGGTGGTCGATGAAGGAGTCGATGTAGAAATTGGGGTGGTGGCGGTTGAAACAACAGGCGAAGTCGAGGATGCGGGGGTACTGGAAGTTTGGTTGGCCGTGCCCATGGCATTCGCCTGGAAAGCGGCAAACTGGTCTCCGGGGTTGACGGCGAAAACCATGCCTTGTTGGCAGTGGTTAACCTGGCGACAAAATACCCAGACGGGGTTTGTATCAGTCACTTGGAGCTGCGCCTCCTGGAAAGGACCACTGGTATTATTTGCGGACACAGGAATGCTTGAGAAGGGGGATCAGACTCATGTCAAGAGTGGCACAGACAAACGTACAATCCAGAATCAAAGCCACCAGGGACAGCGGTGCAAGGTTCGGCGAAGGTAGACTGTGTCGCGGTGTGATTCTTCTGCTGGAAGATAAAGGTGACGGTGTCTCCGGGATTGGCAGTCTAGCCATTCGGTCAGGTTACGAATGGCAAGTTGGAGTAGGCAACCTACCACGGAGGGCGGAGTGTATGCAACGACACCACCTTGACCACCGACGGTCACTTGAATGTCTGCAGCTTTCGCGGACAGAACAGACATGAAGGATAGTAAGGCAGAGAGCACAGATGGTCTTGAGAACATTATGGTAAAACGGGTAGAATTCGAAAGCGCAGCTAGGCGTCAGAGATGAGGAATAATAGAAGGTCAAGTGACGACCGGGTCACAGTCAAGAGAAAGGATAAGTTGAGTGAAGCATCGTACATTGGGAGGTCTTTATACACTGAGGAGGACAATGACCACAAGGACAATAAGACGAGGACAATAACCGGGCCGGTCGGTCCTATAGATACGCCTCCACAAAGCCGCCCCATTTCTCAATGACTGGCTTGACAAGACTTTCCCATTCTTTGCCCTTGTATCGCCCTTTTGTCGCTCTTTCAAATGAGAAAATTTCTTTGTGCATTGTAGAACCTTTTTGTTTTTATGAGCACACGCCAACCACTCGGGAAAAAAAGGAAGACACATACAATCTGGACACTTCTTCACGTCCCTCTTACCTCCCTTATCGGCCTCTTTACTCGCCTCGACGTTTGGGTATCCAGCTTCGAGATATGGCGCAGTCGTAGCCAGATCCGACAGTTCGATATGCACTAGGCGTTCTAGGCGATGGCACCAAGGGCCCTTTGGACCTGCCTGCACAAGCCCTCTCATCGGCACACCTTCTTTACCCATGCCGCCAGGCCAGAACCCCCGGAGGATTTGTTCTTTAGAGCCGCACTGCTTACCCCATTGGTCCATGCGCCGGTTCAAATTAGTCGCTCTGCCGACTTTCAAGCTTATGAGCTTTTTTTCATCAGGATCTGCGGATCCATTTTCGATAAGTATGAATGTTATAGGGGAAGCGAGAAGTGAACGAACCAAGGATCTCAAAGGCGTAGATATAGCCCTCGACGTCGCTCAATGCTCGCGCCTTCTGCATCTCCGCACGGAGTGCGATTTGCGTTGCCGGCTGTAAGTACTCCGAGATCCAGTCTGTACATTTTTAGCGGGTGTCCGCAACTTCAAACACGGTGTGCTCACCACTGAACTTGATGAACGTCTGCCCCGTCTTGCGGTCATAAAACCCGCTCGGCTCACCCATCTTGTTCGCATGTACACGGCAGAATACATCGCCGTCCGTGTGCTCTTGAGGGCCAGACGACTTCACCCGATTGCGGCACCGCTTCCCCGCCGTGGTCATCCCGGAACATTGTCTCTTCTCGCCACCATTGCCGTCAGTGGAAGTCGGAGAGGGCGGCTCCGATTGAGCACGAGGGCGAGTCTTTGGGGGCTTGACTTTTGGTGGCTGAGGTGTTCTGGGACTCTCGCGGGGTGGCACGAAAGGAGGGGGGTCAGAATTTGGGCGTGGACTAAGCGCATTGACGCCGGCTTCCGCACGAGAGTTTGAGGTGTCCGCATCAGGTCTCTGTGCGACGGGGGGCGGTGGCAGGGGAGGCGTAGCCGGGAGCGGTGACCCTGCGATGGCGTGCTGCATCGTCAGAGACGTATGCTGGGGGATCGGCATCCTGTCATACATGACCGGGGGTGGCGGTATCATGGCCGCATGGGGAGTGTGGGGCGACCACAGTGGAGGCGATGGCAGCTGCGGGAAACCACCGACAAAGCCACCTGGGTATGGATAGCGCTGTGAAGGACGGGGCGATGAACGTTCGGCGTCGTCTACCCTGGGTGTGGGGATGAAGTTGGCATCCGGGATCTTCTGTCCCGCAAGCGAGAGCGCATTGAAGGACTCCATGAAGTTACGCGCGCGCTTCTCGTCTCTCTTGCTCGTCATCACGGTGGACCTTCTGGGGTATCTGGGGTGTCTGTACTAAGGGAAACGAAGGAGACAAAGGGCGATGTGAGTGCACTGTTGCACACCATTGCCTCGTGGCAGCCATCACACCGCAATTGTTGCACAGGCATCGGACGGGCCACCCATGTGCAGCGCTGCCGTAAGCGGCGGAATTCCGCGGTCGCGACAATAAACACCCCTTCATTCACCCCGAGACCGTCCTACCTAGAAAAAAAAAACCGGTACGTATTGTACGTGCTTTGCCTGAGTAGCAGGATGAAACGCACTGGGCTCTGAGAAAAAAATCTGCTGCCATGCACTACGCCTCACGAGGCGGCGGCCTAGAAAACCGTGAACTGACCACTTTCCGTTTTCTATCGCAAGTAATTTTACTTGGTCTAACATTTTTTGTAGTTCTCCGATACTCAAGATGTCGGATGACGCCATTGGTTCAAGCCAGGAGACGTTTTGCGCTGTCGCAGAAGAGATGACGAAAAGCATGGCCTCTGTACGCGAGCTAATCCAAGCTTTGCGCAAAAAGTACGCTCTGGCCGTCTACTGATACCCTTCTGTTGCAATTTACATTACCTACAGACAAGAAACAACGTCCGATTTCGAGTTCAAGGACGGTATCTCCCTTCTCTCATTGAAGCACCAGCTTCTCCTTTCGTATATGCAATCTCTGGTCCTGCTTCATTCCCACCGCGTCCTCGGGCATTCACTCGCAATCCACTCACCACCCTCGGAGCCATTCAATTCTCCCGAGCGTGGAAGAAGAGGCGCAGATGCCGGTGACCTGGTGGACTCAATGGTCGAGGGCCGCATCGTCCTCGAAAAAATCAAACTTCTGGAAAGCAAGATGCGCTACCAGATCGAGAAGCTCGTCCAACTCGCCGCAGAGGACCCCTCAGATGACAAACTTGTCAATGGTCTGCTAGCTCTTTCACGTTGCCCAACCAAGTTGTCAGTGCTGATATTTGAGTTCAAAGACCCGCTCGCGTTTCGTCCAAATCCAGAAGCGCTCGTTGGTACAGGCCCTGATGATAATGGAGGCACAGACGGGGAGTCTCAAGACGAAATTTACCGTCCCCCAAAACTGGCACCAATGCCTTATATTGAACCCACCACAAAAGCTCGCGCACGCCGTCCACCGCCTGCCCTCCATGCCCTCGCATCGCTCGCGCATCTAGATCCTGAGCTTCCATTCTTAGAGTCCACCACCGGTTTGGGCATCGTACCCTCCTTGCAGAGCGCGCGTGCGCGGGAGTTGCGGCGGATGAATGAATTTGAAGAGGAGAATATGACAAGACTGGTACTCAAGAAGAAAGACGAGCGGCGACGAAAGAAAGACGAGGAGGACATCGCTCTGGGAGGTGCCGGGGGGATCGTGGGCAAGCGAAGGGGCGGCGGATTAGAGGACGAGTTTGCAGATGTTCTGAGAGAGGGACATAGAGGCAAGGCTCCTAGTGGCGATGGGTACGAGGAACTGAGGGCAAAGGGGCGTAAGGAAGGGGCTCTCACACGGTCCAGAGTTAGGGGACGGGAGGATGGTGAGGATATGATTGAGGGGCCGAGGCAGAGGAAGAAGGGACGATTCGAAAGAGATGTCAGAGTTGCAAAGAAGAAATGGGCGAAGAAACAAAAGCGAAAGTAGATCCGTATGATACATCGTATCAAATATCAAAATCATCATCGTCATCCACGTCTACTCGTCGTTGAAACTGATCACAGCAGGTTAGTTGGAACGGGAGTTGAAATCGTCACTTGTACATACAACGATTGTACCATTTCCCGAGGCCTTCTTCTGAGCCTCTTCAGCCTGCATTTATAACAGTTGGATAGAATAGATGATCTACGGGGTAACACGAACCTGTTCGAGCAGATTGATGAGTTGCTCCTCGTTGACTCGTCCCCGAAGCTGCCCGGTTTGGGCCATTCGAAGGAGAATTGATTCAATCTGCTTGGATCTTGCGGGGGATACAAGTGCGATACGGGACACTCGGATATACAAATCAGCACTAGCGAATGACATGTGTAGAGGAGTACATACGACGTTCACGAGCTGCGGGCTCGAGGGCGGTCGCGAGGAGATCACGCCTCATCTGCTCCTCTGCTCGCCTCTTTTCTGCGTCCTCAACACTTTGCCCATTTCCATCGGTTCCAGAGTTCTGCAGTTGATTTAGACGAGCAGCACGAAGAGCAGCGAGTTCAGGATCATCAGCCATGGAGTGTGACGTGACGAGTGTGACGGGATTATGTTGAGCGTGGGAAAGAGAGGGTGGACCTCATTGTCGCGTCGTTTCGCCTTTGTTCACGAACACTTCCACAACACCGCCGCGTTCATCTTCACCAATACAATGTCTTCTCTTAAGCTTCATCCATCTCTCCCAGCTCCTGTAGTCAGTGCAGGTGTTTCACTCCAAGCAAAATCCTCTGTCCTTACAGGCGTGCAGGACGCATATTGGAGCGATGAGGAGGTGAGGCGGCTTTTTTTTCTTGATACCCTAATCAATTCTCCCTTCTGTAGGATGCGAAGGAATGCCCCTTGTGCCTCGAGGAGATGGATATCTCTGACCTCAACTTCAAACCTTGCCAGTGCGAATACCAGGCACCTAACTCCCTTTTTTTCTTCTCCTTCCTATCTTCTGAATGTTATATCGCGCCCTAGATTTGCCGATTTTGCTGGAATCACATCCGAAGCAACCTCAACAACAAGTGCCCTGCCTGTAGGAGGGATTACTCCGACGAAGTTGGCCAATTTAAACCGATCAACAAAGAAGAGTCCGTGGTTCTGTTTGTCTTGCGACTGATCTTAATTCGGCACTCTGTAGTCAACGACGTCTGGTGCAGCAGAAAAAGCAACGTGAACGCGAACGAAAGGACCTTGACACACTCGGCCGGCGTCACCTGGCCAATGTTCGAGTGGTGCAGCGTAACGTCGTATACGTCGTGGGCATCGGCCCTCGCTTCGCTAAGGAAGAAGTACGCTCTTTGGGTATCTATTTTTGGACTTTGGACTCACTCTATTGCCCAAGCTAATTTCCACCTTACGCTCAAACGATTACTTCGGCCAGTATGGCCGCATTTCTAAGATCATTATCGTAAAGCGCACACCTCCAGGAACACAAGTCCCGGTCGTAGGGCTATACATCACATATCACCGCAAAGAAGACGCTGCTCGTTGTATTACTGCAGTCGATGGGTCTGCGTCCCCCGGCGGTGGCAACGAGGTCATGCGTGCAAGCTATGGTACGACCAAGTACTGCATGTCTTTCCTGCGTGGTGTCAACTGCCCGGATCACAACTGTATGAACTTACACGAATGGGGAGATGAGAAAGATTGTTTCACCAAGGAGGACCTCACTACTTTGTATGTGTCTTGGAAATGCTCTTTTCGGCTGCCATCTGACAGTTGTTACAGGCAACATACCATCAAGGACACGGAGGTAACGAGAAAAAGCACCGTCTTGGGCAAGAAGGCGGATGATTCGTCAGGTGTGTGCGTTGCCTTTCATGATGGGAGCACTTGCCCATTCAGGTTCCCCTAGCTCGGCTTCCCCGGTCTGCCTCGTGGGCGAAATCGTCCCACGACAGGTCCTTGGCCACGGTACCGTTGAATAATCACACCAACACTGTATCAGTATCAGCCGTAACCTTTGGTACTCGGTCTCATCGGAGAGGGGAAAAGGGCACCCGTCTGCGGCCGATTACTCCTGTAACTCACGAGGTCCCAGAGGCGCAGTCAACGTCCTGGAAAGTCAGGGATGCTAGAGCTTCTTCTGCGAAGGCTTCTTCAGTTGCGTCCACCTCTCGCCCATCTACCCCTGCAAATAGCAAGACCATAAAGCAGAAGCCGGCGTCACCCCCTGTTCCTGTACCGCCAAGGTCTCCGACTTCTTCGGTGACCGTCGAATCTGATGTAGGCTCTGGGTCCCAAGACGCACTGTCTCTTTCTCCGGCTCCTACACCAGCGATTCCCCCAGGACTGCCTGCGGTCCCACCGGGTCTTCCTCCACCGAGTAGCCGCGGCCCACCTGGTGTCCCTTCCTACCAAATGTCGAGTCAAGTTCAGGCCCTCCTCAATGATGTTAAGGCTCGCCGCGAATCGGCGATTCCTTCCATGGGCACGAGTCCCTTTCCTGACTTTGATCGTACATTGCAAAACCTTGCAGAAGTGGACGGCAAGTTTGGAGGTTTCAGTTTCAATCTCGACCCGAAGCTCGCAGAGGCAGAATTGGAAGACGAGCTCCCTGAAGCTGCTTTGCCGTTCCATGGTTCATTTATAGATGCATTTCCAGCAGTACGACCATCGTCCCACCCTCCTGTGCTCACCTTCTCACAACCGCAACGCCCCATCTACGACCCACACACCTCTCCAGTGCCAAGCCAGGCGTCTCCTGCTCCTTCTTACACCGGGTCATTCAACCCATTCGCAGAAAGCAACGAGTCAGACCCTTCGGCAGCTCTGAGACGATCGGTACTTAGTGATGATTCTTCACGTAAGATGTCAAGATTTGGCTTTGCAAGGAGCGCGCGACAAAATGGTAACCTTAGTTCAACTCCAAGCCCACTTATCTCATCGACACCGTTGAGTCCAACTGAAAGCACCAGCTACGGACAGCACCTTTTCGGCCCCGGCTCGACCGAGCTTGGCTCTCCATCTTCTCAATGGTCATCGTACCAATATCATACCCATCCTCTTCACTCACGCAATGTTTCTGCGGCGAGCTCTCCATTAGTCCCCCAAGCGCAGGCGCAGGTGCAAGGTCAAATTTATCAACACCTACCTTCATCCGGTCGGTTCCAACCGTTCGATCAAAACCCCGGCATCAGCGAAGCTGCTCTCCGTGAGTTCATTCAAAGCAGTCGAGAGCAGCAACAACGCACCGCAGCGAGGAATGCTGCGCTAGTTGGTAGGAGGCCACTTTTCGTATAATATCGTAGCAACCGTTGACATTTGGAATGACCTTCCTCTGTTCCATGTACTGTTACCTACGTAACATGACTTGCTTTCTTTTTCTGTCACAGACCAAGAACAGTCGCATAGTCAGCAGCAGCAGTATCGTTTTGTTCAGCAGCAGCAGCCATCTCATTTTAGTGACCCTGCGATCATGTCAGCAAGCTTTGGCGTGCCACATGTGCCACCCCACGAAGTTTTTGGACCGCACGTGTATGGTCCCCCTCCTGGCCTTTTGTATCCTCCTGGCTTGCAAGGCAACGGGGCGAACGACGGTGAGTCTTCTTTCTTTGTCTCTGGGATGGTGGCCCTTGTACAGTGTACCGAGCGCAATGCCTTAATAGGACGGAATGTCTTGCGTGATACGTACGACGCTCGTGCATAATCTCTTGGTCTCTTTTTCAGTAATTTCTACCCTCCCGCACGTAATTTAACTGTTCGTATGAACCTCCCTCGCTCGTTCTGGTGTGCTTCACTAGTGGCCGGACGCTGACATACACTCCCTTCTTCTTTCTTCACCCCGAAACATCTGTGTTCCTATGTACAGTGCCCCCCGCGCGCTCACCCTCGCCGCTGCTCTCGTCCTCCGATTTTCCCGCGCTGACGGCGCAGCCTCCACAGCCTCCCAGCGCTTCGTCCGACCTCCCCGTTGAGACTCGTACCGACGGCGACGGCATTGAAGTGGACGAAAAGGCCGT
>QFDV01003600.1:18255-36447 GCA_003315845.1 Lactarius trivialis
AGCTGGAGAGAGTGGAAAAGGAGCAAGAGCAAGAGAAGGAGAGAGCGGAGAAACAGCAACGCGAACGCGAGAAGGCGAGAGAACTACAGGAGGAAGCCGCCAGGGTAGAGGCGCAAAAGAAGGCGAATGCGTCCGGCAAATCTCTGAAGGCGGAAGCGGCTGCGTCGTCTGTGTCCACGCGACGATCGAACGCTAGATCCGTACCAGTTCCAAAGTCAATATCCACACCTGCTCCTGTGCCTGCATCTACGGTATCCAACCCTCCGCCCAGCCAAGGCCCCCTCCTTTCCAAAATGCCCAAGAAAAACCGTCCGGTTACGAAGCCCATCCGGATTCCCAAGGAGGACGAATCAATGCCGGAGACCCCTTCCGTTTTGACATCTGCTGCGACCTCCGAAGCACCACAGTTCACTATGGAGAAAAGCGGCACCAGCGTCCTGGATACTAACTCAACAAGCTCCCGCGGCCAATCCGTGGAAAGGATGACGAACGACCCAACGTCCGTCGGGGATTTATTGGCCGAGATCGAGCGTCAATACCCGATGATGGACCTTGTTCATCATCCTTTCTTCGACGTTCAGAAGCTCAATCCAGCATCCAAGATGACGCTCGAGTACGGACCTCTAGCTCATGCACTCTCAGCTCTGTCCGTTGGAGGCGGGTCGTTTGCAAATAATATGCCCTCTGGCTCGGTCGACAATGCAGTTTCGTCCTTTCAGCAGCTTCTCGAAACCCTCACACAAACGATATCTGACCTTCTTCGACTCCTGCCACGTACAACATGGGACGACAGCTCGTCTTTCGACGGTGTGCTGCGCGATATGCTCAAAGGAGATGACTTTCTTGATGACGGCAGTGAGGACCGATCGCACGTTGGCGCAGGTAAAGACGAAGTCGCTGCCCTTACGCTTGCTCTCGAACGGCGTGCACGCTGGATGGAGGTGCAGCTTTCCAAGCTCGAGGAACTTCATCGTGATATCAACACTGCCGCCGTTCGGGCCGTGCTCGCGTTCAATGACTCGGGCTGGGATCCCCACGGTTTTGCACCACGTACAGGTGGGACGCTGCAAAAGTTCGACGCGCTGGGTACGGTACAAACCGAGGGTGGCGAGCTGCGACCGATGACCGCCGAGGAGCTCGAAGAAAAGCTCGTCGTTGCTAAGGAGGCTGCCGTTTTTGCAGAGACGGAGGTGCGTGAAATTATGGGGCGCATCCAGGCTACTTTGTTACCCAACGCCGGAGTACATGAAAGTTTGATTTGCCTTATATAAAGAACTCAGTCATGGGACACCCTTCGTAGCCTTATCGTGCCCTTTTTTTGGAACATGAATGCCGTATGCTATATCCTAGCTAGAAGCCTGATGGTGTGACCCCATCGAATTGGCTATTCAATTGCAGGGCTCGTCATCTTTGAGTGTACAGCATTCGAAGCTGTTCGAAACCGGAATGCCATACGAGGATTTCACACGCTGGCTTTCTACCACCGGTTACGTTAATAACCAGCTTACCGGCTTCAGCTTGACAGGCCACAGTGGGTTGACAGAGTCAACCGTCTGTGGTAATAAATTCTTGGCACAACGGCAGACATGGGGGTATTAACAGACCCACATGCCTACCCCGATTACTGATGATGAACTGTTCACCTACGCCGAACGCGTTAAAGGCAAGGTCGTGGTCATCACTGGTACGTCGGAACTCGCAGCAAGTGTAGCTACTGATAACATACGCTCTATCCAGGTGCTGCGAGCGGGATTGGGAAAGAGACCGCGCTGACTTTTGCGAGACATGGGTGAGCAGGCATTTTGCGTCGACGGGATCATTCGCCCCGACGTGAGCGTTCTGAGTGTTTCGCGCGCTTGATATTAGGGCCAAAGTCGTGATCGGAGACTTGGACACGGTCGGTGCGGAGACCGTCACCAATGCCATCAAGAAAGAGGGCGGGTACGTGGCTTTCAGTTTTGAAACCTGTTCGGCGACGAGCTGATCCTTCCCACGAAGGACGGCGTCTTTTATCGGGTGTAACGTTGTGAAGTGGGAGGACCAAGTCGCATTGTTTGATCTTGCAATTGCAGAATTTGGTTCCGTCGACATCGTGGTGGGTTATTATTATTCTGTCCAGTCATAATTCGAGTCTTGACCTTTCACGTGCGTGCAGATCCCCAACGCTGGGATCATTGAAAATACAGAGGTATGCCAAGGGAACCTCCAGTTTGTCGACGGCAAACCTGTCGCACCAAAGCTGTTGACTTTGGAAGTGAACTTGATCGGTTTATTCTACAGTAAGAGGTTCTCTCATTCGTTCTTCAACATATAAGACCTCTGGCGTGTTTTACTAGCCGTCCATCTCGGGATGTACTACATGAAGCACAACCGCACTGCAGATGCGTGGAAATCGCTCGTCATGATTGGATCCGTCGGTAAGATGGGTACTCTATCACATCGCAATATTTGAACGCTGTGCAGCTTCTTGGGTCGGTCTTTTCACCGCGCAACAATACACGGCGTCCAAACACGCCGTGTTGGGTCTCATGCGTTCTCTGGACCCCATCGTAGCCAGCGAAAATATCCGCACGGCCTGCATCCATCCGTGGTTCACAGGTGAGACCGTCCCCGATTGTCATCCTTTCTTAAAACAAACACGCACGCTCAGACACCAACATCCTCGACTGGAAGCTGAAGATATTCCTCGCAGGCGTGCCTAAAACCCCTGTTGAGCGCATCGCAGGTGCCGTGTTTCGCGCCGCGACGGACCCAGATCCGGCTACGAGTGGGTGCCCCTGGATGCTCCCCGACGACGGACCGGTCCTCCTCCTCCAGAAGGAAGTGTTGTGTGAGGGCGTGTACGACATGTTAAACAAACGCGTTCGCCGCACTATGAGGTAAAATTTCATGAGACCACCGTTTGAAACACTTCCCACTGACGACGTGAACAAATGCATTAGCTTCAGAAAGACGGTGGTCTTTTGGCTCGCTGTGGTTCGGGATCTGGGCAATATTATCCCTCCCGTTTGGATTGTGATCGCCGCCCTTGCTGGGTCGTTCGTGGCATCGCGCTTGTTCTTGTAACGATAATCGATGGACCTTTGATCAATCATAGCTCACTTTGTACGTAGTACGTGGCGCGACGATATTTGGTGAACCTTCAAGTTACATTTGTGAATGCTACTATACTTGACCGCTCATTTGGACAGGACCTTGGCCATGTGGTGTGGCCGAGATGTTATGTCTGTAGCTGGAGGTATCCAAGTCACAATGAGTATGAGGCTGAAGTGTATCGACATTATAAGGTCCCAAGACCAACTAACCCTTCTCGGCCAGCTCTTGTACCAAGAGGGCCCTAGTTTTCCTCTCGGCTATCGAAGATGCTTAAGCTTCAAGTTCTTTACGGTTGAATGGCAGAATGGCAGGACCGACTTGAGTGTAAGCTGACTCATGCAAGTCGTGCCCTAGTAGGCTGATTCCTCACAGTACTACTTCTACTTTGTATAGTTTCTTGAACATGATTGAGCTGATTCGAATGCTCATTCCGTTGCCATGATGTAGCATTTCGACTCAGGCATGAGACAAACGAGTTGAGATGACAACCAAGATAACAACCGTGCTTCCTTCCACATTTGGAATGAGGTCATTGCCACTACTCACGGTACTTCACTGTACTTTTCCCAGAATGGCGAACCACTACGGCTACTGCCACTCGAAACGCCGACCACCACCAGGATAATGTTGCGCACCGACATGAAACTGCGGCTTTATCACAGGGCGTCCCACTAGCAAGAGCCACCACTGGAGAAAAAATTACATTGCATTCATCGTATAGTAGAAACGATGATTGCCGCCCTCTGAGATCGGGAAAGGGTCGGCATCGGAGACTGTACGATACGCGTCGGCAATGGCACACCACATCCAGATTTTTTTTCCTGAACATGTTGTGAGTCACCCACCGGTCACCCCCAAGGACACTCGCTTCCAAGCCGCATGGTCAAAGCCACGAGTTGACGCGTTGTGTTCTGGAGGTCCGAACCCTGCTCGGAGTTCTCGGTCAGAGAGAGTGTGGTCAGTCGCAACAGGGGCTGTTCACTGGCGCTTAATTGGTCGTCGCGTTCTGGCAGGCAGCACACACGTTCACAAAACCGCGATCGCGTCAGTAGCGTTAGCTGCTGTTACCAGAATGGGCTCATAGTAAGAGATGTGTTATTTGCATGCACCACGGAAGTCCAAAGCTCGAAAGGTGTAACTAGTGTAAAAGGGAGGGGGGGAAAGAATATGAATGGAAGTAATCGATGATTGTGCGACATGCGTTGTAAGTTAAGTGAAACTGATGTGTTAAAACGTGCGCGCAGCAGGCGAAAAAGGAGGGTTTTTAGGAATCATTATCCGCCTCGGCTTCCGCTGGCCGGTTGTCGGCTGGGGCATTCTTCCACCTCACAAAGTCGTCAATGATGGTCGGCCACGCCTGCAATGTACAACGACTGTTTAGGGGCGGTGAATCAGAGGCGACTGTTGTGACTAACCCCATCAGCTTCAAAGTTCGACAGATCAGGCCGGGTGTCCCGGCAGAACTCAAGCATCTGTACGGGAGTCGTGGTATGAGTGTCTTCGGCGCAACAGTAGTAGATGGGCACGCACCATGTTCCACAGGTCTTTGTTTACTCCCTTGTATGTTCCAGTGGTCTGCAAGATACACGACGTGTCAGCGAGCGATCTCGAGCCCCATTACTACCCACGTTGATAAACTCGGTAACCTCTGTAATGAGTGGGAATTGCGGTGCTAATACAACTGACCAGAACGCGCATGCGGTGTCCATGTCGATATTTCTTGAGCCCCTTCAAGATTCGTGTAAATCCCGTGTTCAGAAAGGACCAGAGCTTCACTTACTCAAGCTTGGCGAGGGTAAAGCAGAAGTTGTAGAAGGATGAGAAGGCCCCCTGGAAATCCGCGACGTAACCCTCGTAACGCATCGTGTTGTATGCTGCGCCCCTTTGCGACTTCACATGTGAATTAGTGGGGCGTGTTGGTCGTTTGCCCAACACGACGAGGTCATTCAAATCGTTCAAAACTATCGCGAGTGATGCCAATGATGATACCCTAGGTTACAGCTGTTAGAAATGGATGAATGCATGTGCATTGTCACTCGCCTCAATACGGCAGTGGCTTTCATCCATTCTTCCTTTGAAATCTTTCCCATATCTTCCGAATCGAGCTGCCATGAGAGTAATAACGGCAAAGCGCCATCGAGGGGCACTTGTGCTTGGTTACATAATCGCTCAAATCCCTCGTTGCCGATGACGCCCGGGTTGTCTTCATCAGCAAATTGGGAAAACAGCGCCTCAGCCCGCTGTTCAGAGTACACTTCCGATTTCTAGCGCGCGCTAAAGATCAGCGACGAGGCGATGCAGCCAAGGAAGGACCGAACCGCAGCCTCCGAGGATGCTTTCTTTGCACCACTGTTTGGGGGAATGGCATCAGCAAAGTTGTCTCCACTTGCACAACATAACAGGGAGTGGAAATGCATCTGGGGACGTGACGACTGAAAAGAAAAAATGCGTCACGGAACAACGGGTATGAGCTGCCAGAGCGGAGATGATGGGAAATGGAAAGAAGGAAACTGAGGCAACGCAGCGAGTTCGTGGCGGTACGGAGGGGCAACGGGAAATGACCGCACGCGAGCAGACATACCTTTTACGACCAGCGGGTTCCTACCCTCGGAAGTCCGGTGCCGTTAGACGCCTACTTGAAGAGGAGGGAATCGCTTACCTCATCAGCCCTGGCGCAGAAATGGTCGTCAATGAACAAAGTAAAGACCGAGTAAGGCGTACTGTTCTCCTTGAGATTTCCTTCCTCGAGGTTTTCTGTCATGATGGTCCTGAGGGCCACATATTAGAGAACGTATTGTGGATCACAAGGGGAAGCTCACAGTTTGTTACATTAATGTTAGAGCCTCGTGAAAGAGCCCACCTTACACCCTTTTCCTTAGTACCCTTAGGCTTGGTAGTGTCGCCGGTTTTGGACGTCTTGTTCGGGGGTGTTGAAAATTCCTGAGTTGGTGGGGTGGTGGGTTAGCGGACCGGGATAGAACGCGACGAGGAAGCGCGTATACTTCGCCTTCATCAGGATTATCTAGCCTGTTAAAAATCTGAATGAGGTTTATCTAGAAAGGGGCTACCGCTCCCACCTTGCGGAGGTGCTCAAGGCGATATTCGCTGTAGAAGATGAAACCCCTGAAGGATGCAGCCGAGTTTCGCGTACTTACCCTTTGTTTTTGCATTGCGTGTAGAACTTCGTGTAGACCTTGACGGTGCGGCTGGCTCAGCGTCGGCGGGTGCAGCACGTTTCCTCTTTAGGCAGAGGCGGCGCGGAGCGCGTCAGTACCGCGTCAAATTAGTCGGTGGTATATGATGGTACCTTTGGGGGCATCCTGGGGGTTTTGGAGCGAATAAAATGGCAAGTGAGAAACTCGAGTATGTCGAGCAAGAGTTGAGACAGCGTGTGTCTCGTGCGCACGCGAGCCTTTAGAAAGCCACACCGGGGCCACACGGCCCGTTATGGACTTCAATCCTAACCCGACGATCATCGCCACCACTCAGCCCACAGTTCGTAGAAGAGCCGCACAAGCACGACTTTCTCTATGGCTATTGAATGAAGGCGACGATTTCAGCGCCTTCGACTCGCATGATGAACCAGAGCCAATTGACGCGGACGAAGTCTTTGGTGCGATCTTTTTAATCTGTCATCTTGATTCATAATAAATAAACCCTCATTCAAAGATTTGATACGCTCCATCAGCGATCCAGAGCACCGTTCGATGTCACTGGAACAGCTGGCAGTCGTCTCTTCTCCCCAGATCATAGTGACCCCTAACCATGTACTTGTGGAATTCACCCCGACCGTCCCTCACTGCGGCATGTCCACCCTTATTGGACTGTCTATTCGCGTTCGCCTTCTTCGCGCGCTGCCGGCCCGCTTTAAAGTCGATATCCGGGTCAAACCTGGTTCACATCAGAGTGAGCAGGCAGGTCTGTAGTTTCGTTGCTGGTTGTATGCATAGTGCTGATCTATTTGCACAGTTAACAAGCAGCTGAATGACAAGGAGCGCGTCGCTGCAGCGCTCGAGAACCCAGCTCTGGTGGATGTGTTGGAGACATGTCTTGAGAGTGCAGGAAATCGCTAACCGTCATAATTCTGTACTGTATCCATATTGCTTAACCATTTACTCTGTATGACATGTTACGAAAAGGATATAAAGATTCGCGTATTCTATTATGAGATCGCGTAACGTGTTTGATGATAAAATAAGGGTATGTGTGCATATAGCTGTCTAACCGGAGACAATATGTGTAGGGCCAAGGTCCCGTAATATCGACGGGGAAGGGATACATGATGGGGCGGGTGAAATGATGATACAGTTTGGTGAGTAAGCGTGCTGCTACATATGAAGGTTTTGAATGGGCATTATGTGAAGAAGAAAATGCAAGAACGAAAGATTGCAACAATCCATTGAGTCGGCTGGAGCGATTAAATCAGTCATCGAGGAGAAAATCCCAGTCAACAGCCTGTTGGGCTCGCTGCTCAGCTCGTATGTTTTTCGAGCTGGTAACGCGACGGCAAAACTTGCGCAAAGTTTCGCGTGCGACTCTCTCTGCTGTGCCCTCTACGACGTCCCACATCCGGAGTGTGACACGGCCAGCCGCACGGATCTCGACCTCATCGGAACCATCCTCGTCCACGGTTTTGCATTGCGAGCTGGAAAGCAGCGCGAACTGAACGTGCGGGAGTATGTGGTTTGTGAAGCCCGCCGATAGAGAGACATTCGACGACGAAGCGAAGTAAATTCTTCCACAAAAATCTGATGGAAGGTAGAGCGTAACGGGTGCGGTACCCGAAGAATCTATAGTCAGGAAAAAGGGCGTGCGAGAGGACTGGCGGCACTGGAGGGATAGAGAGTTAGCAGTGACACCATTAACCTGGTTTAGCGGCACTTACAATCGTAGACTTGATCTCTCCGCTACTATGGATGTACATGCTCATCTGATGTCCCGTGGGTTGGCTATGGGCACGGTAGTGCGGAAGGACCAAGGAGATGTCGACGGGATGGTCGTCAGCATCCGTTGTAAAGTCCCATTGCTGCTGTGGCCGATAATGAATCTTGTGGGTGCCATTGCAGCGGCTTCCGAACTGTAAGAGGAGGTCAACACAGTACGGCGTGAGAAAGAGAATATATACGGACATGCTTCGGAGAATCCTCAACAGAAGAAAGTGAGCAGGACTAGTGGGGTTGTTGTGAATAGGCGGTATCGTTACGAGCAGCGAGCAGCACTCACGGAATGCGGGCTTGGTGTTGAGCGGAACATGATACTAAATAGTCGAAAAAAACGGTGGAGGAATATGTCCAGGGTGACGGGAGGAGGAGGGGCGAAAGTACAGGGCATGCACCGTCGTATAAAAGTGGAGGCCAGGGCCCTTTAAAGGGTCTCCTTGTACTCGCAGAACAACAAAACGTCTTCCTTCGGATCCACTTCCAAAATAGGTAACCCACATTGACGCGAGGCAGCCGTTCGTCTCCTAAATACCCGGCCCGTCGAAACCCTTGTATTTCCTTCGCTTCGTCCCACAACGACTAGTACACGCTGCAGCGCCTCCCGCTCGAGCTCCTCACGTCCTTGTTGTTTGTACGTTTCATCCCGGACCTTACAGCCACTCCCTATGATCATAGCCTGCGGAGAACCCTTGGATAATCTTTGCCGGTCCGGTGCTAGACGGTGCCGACTCACCGGGCGTTCGTTTTCCGCGGCATTTGCCGGCCCTAAGTCACATCCGTGGACATCATTGTAATTGTACGACGAGCACGCGGTGCAAGTACTGTACTAATAGTAGAATGTTTGGCGGTTCGCCCGGTTACCTGGCACTCGGCAGGCGACATGGCCATAATGGTCCGCGCACCTGCGCAGTACTGTACTGTTTGGACACCATTCGCTGAGCTAGATCCCGACAGTCCCATTCAGCTACTTAGCGACTCCACTTGTAGCCTTACCCTGCACTCCGTTTCCTTAGCAGCGAGTGACTCGCCTTGCATGACTCTTCAATGTCTCTCCCAAGCTCAATACCGACTGTAGCCTTACCGCGGCTATTTGTTCTCCTTGGAAGCCGCCAGTATCGGGACCCCATAATTTTAGCCCAAGCGCCAGTCTGCGAGTATAGGTATCAGGGAAAACAGAAGTCCCATGGAACTGTTTCTGCTGAGCCTCGCGTCTCCTTGGGTCCCCCGGATCTCCATTTGGGCACCAATGGCATATGGTGCAAGGCTCGCGTGTTTCAGATGGTGGATAACAACCGCCTGTGAGAGTGCTTCCTTACCTTCGTTCACAGAAGTCGTAGTGTTCTCATGAGTCAACTCCATTGCCCTGGAGATTCGAGCCAAGCCGTCCAGAAGCCCCAGAGACTCGTTGGAAGGCAATCGCTCGAAGCCAGAAAGTGGCACGCCACTTTCTGCGTAGTACCCATAACCCGATGAAGACGGACGTTTTTGCAAGATAGGAGTGCCAAGGTGTCTTTCGGGCACTACTAGAGGTTCTAGTGTTTCGGGTGCGGCGGCTCGCCTGTTTATGTGTAGTGATTGCCTATAGCCATCCTGTTCCTTATCGTGCCAAGTATGAAGTTGACCCTGTCTAAAGTGAGTGCTTTACTCGGTTTCATAGTCCAGGAATCTAGCAGGGACGCTCAATAGTGATGCCACCACTAGATCGGTCCATCATCATTCTCCTTGCTGACGAGTACTGCTGACTTCTACCCAGAAAATGCTCATTGCTCCCCGTTATGTCGCAAGGTCAATTCGATCTCGGCTGCTCGCACTTGTCTCGTCGAGCGTTGAATCCCCGTCATTCTCCCCGATGTGCTATTTTCCGTTTCGTTCATAGGAGACGGGGAGTGGAGCAGCCATAGAATCGAGAGAATAAACGGCAGTAGGTTTCCATGGGTGCTTCCCGACCAACCAACGCGCTAGTGAGGTGAACGTAGAAACGCACCAGGAAAGCGAAGAACCGCTTTTGTCAAGGCCGTCCGCATCGAGGAAGCAGCAGACCAGGTGGCACAAGGGGTGGTTGCGCGGGCGTGGTGGCGAGTTCAGTGAGTCCACGATCGATCTGGAAACGAAGGCGAGGCCTGGGTTAAGTGAGGGCGGATCGCGTCAAGAAGGCGCATTCGACTCTCACAATCATAAGTTAGTCCGTGCCATGGCTGAAGATCCTATCGTGTCTTGTCTTCGCGGGTTCTCCTTCGTCGTCACGCGTCACGACCGAACGACGACACTTTCCGATGACCCGACTTACACGCACAACTCAACTTAGACATATATCACAATCGGCCCTAGTACAATCCCAGTAATCAGAAGCCGGAGGCATTAGTTCGGAGGTAATGAATGAGAAATGAGGGTGGGTTTCTACGTATGCGTCGCGACCATAGCTTGAAAGAGTGGAGTGGGCTTGGATCCCGTCAGAGAATGGGCCTCATCGTGTCGCGCCTTTGCGGCCGCGGCTTCCTCCCGGCGTGCCGTGGAGACCGGAAACGAAAACTGCAGTCCTCCAATTGCCCAAAGGAGTACTTCAAAAGTTACCCAGAGACACAGCCAAGGCTTCAGCGCTTCAGCACGGCATGGAGATCGCCCCTGCATGACGTCTTCTGTCATGCCTGGGAACCATGCCTAGAAAGGAGCATCGCCTTGGATGGGCCTCCGGAGAAATCAACTTACAAGCGATACGCTAGGTGACTGCCAGGTGACTTCCGGGGAAAGACCCCACCGAGAGCACCATGGTGACAACTGCTCTTGACACTGGGAGTGGGTGGAAGGTAAGATTCAGTTGCGGCTTGCGACACAATGTCCGAACAGCTTACCACACCGTGGACCTATCCTTGTCTGGACAAAATGTGAATGGCTCTGCGTTGCGAGCTGGGAACTTCAAGTTATAGATAAATCAGCTCCGCTACCACCAACAACCGAGCCGCTCGCCACTCGGTAACAAAAGGATTGTGGCAAACCGGCAAACATCACATTCTTGGGCCTGGTCCCATCAGACGATCATAGTTTTCTCGCCTCCCAACGCGAAGTTAGCCTTTGAGACTGAAGAACTGAACTGGATTGCACAGTAAGTTACAGTAGACAACCTCTCCAAAGAATAATATATTATTAAACTTATAAAATAATACTAAACAACCCGCCCCGCTGGAAAGCGAGACAAAAACGCGCCTCATTTGGTACTCACATGCGAAAGACGCAGTGAAGCAAAGTATGCTCGCCCCGGCTCTAATCAGAAATGCGCCGGATGCGACCAGTGCGGGCGACCGGAGCGTCGTGGCCCGCAACACAAACGTGTAATATCTTTTCGGTGCGCACGAGAACCTGATCTTCCGTCCCATCCGCCGCACCGGTGAAGCGAAGGTTGTTGGATTCCTTGAGATACAGGGCCTCGCGCGAGCACGAGATGCTCCTCCCCGATTGTCCGAGGCGCTGGACGACGCCATGGAAATCGTCGGGGAGGAAGATGGTCACTCGCGTGAAGGACTCATACATTTTGACTCGTATCACGTCGACATCTTCAGTCGATTCGGGACGACGCTATTTTTATATCGCGTCAGTGTGTCCAGAGAGCAAGTCGAAAAACAAACGCACAATTTTGGCGCATTTGTAGCTGCCATGACACCAAGACGACCGCGACCCGGTGAATGGCGGACTGACCGCGCCTCCAGAGACAATTTTTGTGTTCATCTGGAGCAGTCTGCGCAGGCTCGCAGAAATTGGGATCTCATTGATTCGGTCGTCCATCGGGTGGTTCTCCTCCTGCTGGCGAGGTGCTAGGAAGCGGCTCGACCATAGGCTGACGATGAGAACGAATCGGCACCATAGTCTGCTAGGAGCATCCAGGGCACGCTCATCGGCACTGCCGACGAGGACGTTTACAGGAGAGACCTGGAAAACGTTGAGTTTCCAGCGTCTGCATAAAGAATATGAACGCACCGTTTTGATGCTCGACATGTCAAGATAATTGATAGGGTGAAGAATCTGGGCTCTGATAGTGAGGATCATCGAGAATTTTATACGGTTGTGAGTGGTCGACAGGAGGGCCAGCTCGCCACAAGCGGCGATACAGAAGCGTGAGCAACAAAAGATCGAGCAAACCGCCACATCGGACTATGGATATCCACAAATGTCTCAACAAAGCAACGTAGAAACAAAGGACGAGAGGAACAGCCACAGGCACAGCACACTAAATCCGCGGGACAATTTCCCGGTCACGTGCTCAGGCTCAATCTCAAAAACGCTGTGGACTTGAGGTCAATGTGTTAGTGTCGGGAAACTGTTATATTCTGTCCTTGTGGATCGAATGTGGAGAGGGAATAATAGCCCGTCCGGATGCGGGCCTCCAATTTAGCTTTCGCGCTACTTTACACAATCCATAAAGGGGTCTAGATGACAAGAAAAATCTGTAGGATGCCCGGCGCACCCTACGATGAAAGGAAGCTACGGAGAAGCGCCTAATTCCACGGACGTGATATCACTAGAAACCCTTGGTCCTCCTCAGCTCTAGAGAAACAGTCAGAATCTTGGCGAAGCAGGGAAGACGGAAGAAACTCACGACTTGAGGTGGGTATTCTAGTGTGCCCTTCCCTCCCAGCGCCGGCAACCCGAGCGGCGAGTTCCTTCTCGAGCTGTTCGCCGTCGCTGGTGCTGAGCATTGACGTCGGATCGCTCGTCACAGATGCCGCACGAACGGGCTCGGGTTGAGCAGTTCCTAAGCCAAATGAACGCACAGCGCGTAGGCTGAACAATGCGGAGAGGACAAGAACGCATACAGCGCGAGCGTCGTTGGCATCGAGCGGAACGACTGCGCCTTCTATGACAGAGCCCTTGGGTGAAAGCGGAGCAAGCCCGAGGGGGGAGAAAAACGAGAATAGGAGGGCGTGGAAATGAACGAAAAATGGCTGAGCGTGCGTGAGGGTGGCATACAAGCCAGTTACAAGGGGCGCAATCCATAAGTCCGTCGCGGTCCAACCGTAAGGCAGCAACTCGGGCGGGGTCGTCAAAGTCATTGGTGTGGGCCGTAAAAGGGAAAGTGCGTTAACAATGAATGGGCCCGCATTACCTGCGACCTATCTCCGATCAGCAATTGGAGAAACCGAACTGGTGCTTAGGACGTACGAATGCAGTCAAGAGCAGCGTGTACGGGGAGTTTGAGACTGTGGGGGATGCGTGGGTCGTGATCATTGGCGGAACGAAGTTGCATAAGAAAGTTGCACGGGTGAAACCGTCAAGGATCGCCAACGGCAACTCGGTAAACAATGACAATTCTGGGACGGTAGGCAGTGAATCGACGAGTGCGCCTATGCCTAGGAAGAGTAGAGGGAAACCGCCGGAGACGAAAAAGGACGGTTGCAGGCCGAGCAAAGGTGCTAAAGACGGCACAAATTAAATTCAATGAACATGAACATGATAGCTTCGACGCACCGACGACTGCCTCGCCACCGAAAACCATAAGGAAATTAGTGAACAAGTCACGAACACGACCCCTTTGCTCTGCTTGAACTATGTTCTTCGTTGCCTGTCTGGACGCCGAAGAAGTCTTCGCGAGGTATTCATTATGAAATAGTTCGCGCACTTGACGAAGAATCAAGGCAAGACGGAAAGCTGCTGCGATATCTAAAATGGATATAGGGTCGCCTGCCCACGCAAATGCCGAGACTGGCTGAAGTGCGTAAGCATAAAAGGCGACGATGGAAGCGAGAGCAGAGGGCATGATAAGGCCAACAGGGCCAACATGTCGGGTCTTCTTCCTCGTCCCGGTCACGTGCATATCACGTCGCGACTTGGACCAAACCATTCAACCAACGAGCGCGCGGTGACTAGTGACTATGTGGAAGAACGACCCCAAAGAATTACTTTCTAGCACGGACATACAAGACCCTACAGATTTTCCATCATCGTCCACAGCACCAGGTCTTAGGGCACTTGACAACGCGCTGCGTTGTAAGATCTGTCAGGAGCTCTACGAAGCACCTGTCGTCCTCACTTGTGGACACTGCTTCTGCTCGCTAGTACGCGTGACCATTGCTACCTCAACGCCCCTCACAACCGGTCCTCTTATAGTGTGCACGCAACCAACTCAGTGAGAAGCCAACATGTCCCACATGTTGGAAAGAAGCTGCCATCAGCAGCTTCAGGGTCAACCCAGCAATGGAAGAGGCTGTTACAGCATGGAAAGACGCAAGGCACGTTGTTCACATGGTGGCCATCCATGTGTCTGTTGATGCGAGCCACCGTTCGCAGACCTTTCGTACTTCGAGTGATCGATGAGACACGAATAACAGCGCCGGAATCGTCGCGCCCGGCAAAGAGGCATAGACCTAACGCGCCAGTCCTCTCGGTCTCACCCCAGAAACAGTCACACCGGCTAGGGTTTCCTGGCTCATCCCGTGGACGTGATCGCCCCGACACCAACACACCGGACGATGATGTGGAGCAAGACACCTGCTCCAATACAAGTAAGGTTGCTTGTCTCTGCCTCTGAGGTTATAGGCTCATTCAATTGGACAAAAAGGCAGCTCCACAGGTAGCGTCAAGTGCCCTGTTTGTGGAAAGAGCGTTCCTATGACGAGGATAAATGGTCATTTGGACACCAATTGTAAACAGTACTCCATCTCATCCGGTATATCTTCAAGTAAGCTGGGACAGAAGGATGCATGGTCGAAGCTTCTCGATGGTAAAAGAAGCGACAACAAGTGAGTACAACCGCACATCCACAACACTCTCAGCAGTGGCTCTAATGCGGGGCGTTCTTCACCCAGGGAAAAGCTCGAGGTGGAAGAAGTAGAGACTAGGACGCCGCTCCCCAAAGCTTCGTATACTGTCCTAAAGGACAAACAAATCCGTGATCTTCTCGCCGCCCAGGACCTTTCCACTGCTGGCGACCGCTCCCAGCTCATTTCGCGGCACGAGCGGTCAGCATGACTGCCTTTCCTACGAGCAGATCTTCACGATGTTCTCTAGATGGATTGCACTGTATAATGCAAACCTCGACCGAAGTCCTGCGCTACGCAAGCGAGTGGCTGAGCTCCGACTCGAGATGCGGCGTTGGGAGGATGATCGGCGGGCGTCGAGAAAAGACCCTTTGAAGATCGACATTACCGAGTACCGAGTGCGTGCCCCCTTTCTTTGCGCGCTTTCTACGCTCAAGCAAGATCTACCCCCATACTCAGCGCGCGAACAAAGCTGAATTCGAAAAACTGGTCCAACGTGCTCGAGGGAAGCCCAGGCATGAATCACTGAGGCCGCCTGATAGTTCGACGAGTCTAAATGACAGGGCCGCATCGTTGGACCTGACCTCGAAAGGACATATTGAAGCAAGCGGAAGCGAGACCGATACAATCTTGGTAACTTCGGATATAGAGAGTTGATGTTTTACACGTCCAGTTATCTGTACAAATGTTACGTGGGCTGTGAGCTCCTGATTTGGAAATTGGCACTTTGGGTGCATCATGCACTACACGCGGCTATCGTTCGTTCTTCATGCCTTCACTTCTTGCACCCATAATCGCCTTTTACGACTACGCCCTCCAGCCAGTCCCTGCGTTTGCATGGCTCGGAGCACCGGTCTCTACCCTCGATGTCGTTGGCGCACTCCGCCTCGCGATGTCTCTCCGGCAGGTACGGGACCAGCACGCTTCAAGGATATCCGCGACAGGTAGTATACCTGAGGACGAGAGACCAGAGCAGCGGAGCCGTGTTCGTGACTTATTTGCGACGCTCGTGATGGTCCACGGTGGTGAAGCCATCGCCGGTGCGTCACAAGTCCCTCCACCTCCAGGAGGTGCATGAACAGCGTCCAATCTCATATCCATCGTGCTCTATTGCAGCACCGTGGCTCGGCTTGCAGCCATCGTTCCTAGTCTCTGGCACTGTTCCTACGATATTCTTGAGCGCGCATGCGCTAGTCGACTTGTTGCCCACAGTCCCAGGTCTATCCATGCAGACTGAGCTTCCCCTAACCATACTCCATGCGCTCTATCGTACGATATTGCTATGCAATGTGGTTCCGAGGGCCGTTACGGGAAACGCGTCGTCTGCCGTAGCGACGTCCCCATACACCCTACTGCTGACGGCCTTTGTACGTGTCAGACCGCTCTTCCTAACGCCCCGTTGCTCATCGCACGTCCAGATCATACCGAATGGCGGTCCCTTCTTTACCAATATGTTCTCTCTTTTACACCCCACGCAGATACAAGTGAGCACCCCTCCGGAGATGCTTCCGTACGGATGGACCGCGACGGATCTGTGGGCAGCGCCGCTCGTGACGGGATTGTATGCGACGTTGACGCACGCCCAACCCTTCTTTGCGCACCTTCACGCTCTCCTCTTCGCTTTCCTCTCACCCATCGGGCTCGCGTATCTTTCGGATGCGTCTGCAAAGAGAGATGGTCCCTCGAATGAGAACGTGGTTGCCCCGCTCGATGCCAACACTGCGCGGGCTGCGTGTGCTGTTGTGCTTTGCGCACTTTATGTTAACCGCGCAGTGCGCACGTACGGGCTTAGCGGAGCGACCACGACCGAACGCAAGCCCGTGCCAGTTCCTGCGGGGGAGAAGCCGCTGGAAGAAGAGCCCACCAATGTCAAGAAAAGGGGACAAGCTGAAACTGTGGCTGCTAGAGGCAAGTCAGACAGTTCTATACACAGGATGCCAGCTGAACGTACTTTAGAAGGGCTAAAGGAGAATAGGACATCCCGTTCGCCCAGTTCACGGCTTCGCCGACGTAACCCAGCTTGATTCGTCCACTGCTGTATTTATTCATAGCGCTCCGTGCGCATGTGTCGACGCGAGATGGTGGTCTTTCCCTGAGGCGAGTCAAAGGGAACTCTGAGAGCGGGGTATTGGATATCGACAGACTAGACCATCGTGTAATACTATGTCAGTGTAATACTATGTCGGGACTATTGTAGGCCGAGAGGCGGTGAACTGCCCTCCGCAGTGACGACCTGGATTGCACAGCCTCAAGAGCGTCGCTCCACACTTTGCTTGGCGGCCTATAAATTCAGATTCTGCACTGAGCCCCGCTCCAAACCTTTACAATGTCCACAACCGCAACGTCTGAGGCCTACGTCCTCGTCACCATCCCGAGCGCGACGCTGACATCCCCTTCGAACGGGACGCTCACCGGCCGACTCGCCCTCGAATACATCACCTTCTCCATCCCCGCGTCGGCAACGGAAACGCGCGACGTGCTACTCGTGCTGCGTATGGGCGACGACCCTGACGGCGTGTCTGGGTTCGAGGCGCCGCTCGACCCCGCGCGTAGCCTAACAGCCACGGTACTGCCCTCCGGCGCGCGGCGCTACATCTTCCACGGGACGCGGGACGACGCCGAGTTCACGCTCACGCTACCCGCGCCGCCAGAAGCCGCGGAGAACGTCGAGCTGTTCCACAGCGTGCTCGCTGGCTACGCGACGGACCTCCGCGGCGGCGGCGACGAGGGCAAAGCTGCCGCCTACCCCCAACAACGGGCGAACTGGGGGCCCGAGGGAGAGGATCTCCGGGGCCGCTTTGTGCTTGTGAATGAAGATGGTGGGGAGGTCGTCGGCGCGCTGGATGGGTCTGTGCGCGTGCGTGAGGATCCGTCGCTTGCGGAGACGGGGCACGAGAATGACCCGGTCGTCGTTGAGATTCCTGAGGACGTGGAGGACACGCTGGAGGGGCTTCGGAATGTCGAAGTGCTCGTGCGCACGGTGCCCCCCGAGGAGCGCGACTGGATGATGAAAAGCGCCCTCTTCGCCAGGCACGTCTCTCTTTTTCTCTCTCACATCTCGCGCACGCTGATTATCGAGGGTCCAGCTATGTCATCTCTGGCACCACCACCCTTCTCACAAGCGCCATGACCTCCGCCTCGAACTACTACATCGTCCACTCTGAGCCGTCACCACACGCCTCCGGCGCTGCGTCCCCCACGCCAGGTGCAGCAGCAGGCCCAAGCACCTCTTCTTCCCCGCCCCCACCGCCTTCGCGCACGCTTCTTCTCCTACAGTCCCCAACGACCCGGAGCCATCTCGCACGCATCTACGCCGTCAGCGGCGGCGCTGTGAAGCTGAGCCACAAAGCCTCCGCCGCCGCCGAGCGCCTCATCCAACACGCCGTCGGCACCGACAAGGGCAAAGGCGG